>JAZDUH010000087.1:5522500-5527500 GCA_036419115.1 Scarus forsteni | reverse complement strand
CAGAGCATGATGACTGAAACTGACACTCAAGATGATGAGGAGCTGCTGCTATAGGGTGCTGGAGAGAAGCCTGGCTGTGTGAGCAGTTCATTTAAGAATGACTTTTATTAAGGCAAGACAGTTTTTGTTCTCAAAGCTGAAGACTGATGTGAAGGACATACAATCTGAGTGATCACAGAGGGAGACAAGGTGATGAGAAGCCTTGCTCTTTTGATTTTGCGTTTTACTCTTTGATTAGGAAGTCTAATTAAGCCAGGAGACTTGGCTGAAGGTCAATGCCCCCTACAGTTTGAGGATTTACACTGACAAAAAAACAGAGTTCCCCAGCCTATGATACCTCTCGGGATGGTATCTAATCAGATTTCATTGATCCAGTTCTTTATCGATTTCCTGTTAATATTGATCTTGCTCAGCAGCTGCATCAGCCTGATTCTATGTCCGTGATCAGGCAGATCCATCTTACCAAGCTCCAACCTACAATGATTAGGACAGGCTCTAATTGGGATGATCCAATCAGAGTCCTTTAGAACAGGATGAGGGCTGGGCTTCGAGTGACGGGACTGCATGTACAAGGAATAGCACAGATGCTGACAGGTTCAGACGCAGTTTTATCAGATTGTGAATGCATTTCTTTATTAAACAAAAAACATGCCAACACTACATACTGCAGAGACTTTGTTATAAAGTGGCCCAAGTTAGCACAGTAGGGATGTAACAGTATGAACATGTTTATCACTGCTATTGTGACCAAATCATCATGGTTATCATTATCATCATGGTGTTAAGGCAATGTGCTCAAAATATTCCAAAAGTATTTATACACACAACCATACCATACAACAAAATTTATTTTAGTTAAAAAAATATTGTGAATTCAACAACGTCCTGGTTAGAGCCTGACCCTCTTCCTCTCTCTGGTTCTTTGCTGAGGTCTTTCTCAACAATCCACCCAGGCTTCTCCCCTCTGATGCTGCTGTGGGGGCGTCTGTGGTGGAGGTGCTGCTGGTGCTTTGTGCCTCTTCACTGCCTCATGGAGGCTGATAGTCTAAATTTTCTGCAGATAGGGCGACTGCCTTCTATTAGTTTCCCTTTTTATTATTAGTCTCTTTGTCTCCTTTCCTTCCATCCTTGTAAAATCCAAAATCTGACCAGACTTCAGACTTTGTCCATTTGGAGGGGGGTTTCCAGTATATTGAGTTCTGCTAAAACATAATTAATTTCATTAATGTGTTTTCACACAGATATAGTTTCAAATTTAAAGGGGTGAAGCTTTGAATAGACCGGCTGTTCTTTAATCGTAATACTGTTCATAAACATCTAAAACTGTTGGACCTTTGGGGAATCTAATAGACTAATCCCTATTAACAACAAATAATTTGGTTTTCCCATGATAAAAAATGTCACCCAATGAGCTCATTCAGTGGGGAGTCTTGAATGCCTGAATCATCCTTATGCTACAGCTCACAGAAATTAACATCAGGGAACAAAACAATTAAACAGTAATTAAGTTTCCATTTATTGATCAAGAGACAAATTGAGATAATAGAGCAAGACTGAAGCGTCTTTTCTAACCTCTGTTATAATGAAACAGCCAATCAGAGCAAAGAAGAAGAACAAGGAGAAGAAGTTATAATTATTAATCCCTTATGGGGAAATTAAATTCTTTGCTTTGGTTTTGTAGTAATGCTAAACAAATATATGCTGAAAAACACATGTTCACAAACAGGTCCAGCGATCCTGCACTGATGGACAGATGCTGGCTGCTCCTGAAGAGGCGCTACTGAGCAGTTTGAGGGTTACGTGCCTGACTCAAGGGCACTTCAGCAGTGCCCTTGAAAGTGCTCAGGAAGTCAGCTGGCACCTCTCCTGCTACCAAACCAACTTCTAAACGCGGTTCAGTTGGGACTTGAACCAGCCACCCCCCAGTCCCAAGACAAGTCCTTCCAGACTGAGCTACTGCTGCCCATAAACAGAGAAACTCTGGACATATTTTTCTATCTGGAGCTTTACAACACTGTGTCATATTAAAGATGACCAGACCAAGGTTTTAAAAACTTTTTATGACATCAGTTGTTAACAGTGTGAAGGATGCTGTTTATATTTTGGAACTTTTGTGACTTTGACTTGTTTGAAAGGGCAAGAAAACACAATTAAAGAGTTTTATCAGAATGGTAAGCATGGGTATTATGGCCAAAGCACTTCATTAAAAATACAAACATAAATCTAAATTAAAAAGATATATATTTATAGGATACATGCTGCTTTAATATGATAATGTGTTTTTTTTTTCACAAAATTACTTATTTCACAGTTCCGTTATGATTATTTTGACATCACGGCCATGGATGTACCCATTAATGGGGGTCACCTGATCCTCAATATTTGAGTTGCTCACTCTGAGCAGACAACAAACACACCAACACATCTGAAGAGCACCGCATGGAAGCACTTGGGGGTCCCCAACCCCCAAAAAAAAAAAAAACAAACCTATTTTTTATGTGCATCTGTTCTGTTGCAAAGAAGCTGGCCAACACCATAGCCATGACAAATTCACAGGCCCATTCCAGATGAGAGGGAAAAGGATAAGTCAGAATTCTTCAGACTTCTAGTTTTGTCTTGTCACTCAGAGAACATAAGTAAAACAAACTAAAGGCCAAAGAAAGCTCACAAAAGCAGAATATGTACTCTTTAATACTTAGATCCTGTTCTTTACTGCTCAACTGAGCTAGAGACAAAAATAATTAGCATTCCAACTTGTCTCTTGAGGAATTTTTAACATTTTTTAAAATCTATTAAGTCAGACTAGATGAGCATGTGACGGGCAGTAAACAATGGGGAAACCCCTTACTTAAGCATCTTACGGCGTGTTCCCACCGAAAGCGTCGCAAATTTTTCGTGCGTTGATATTACATACAAAGTCAATGTATAGACGCGAATTGACACTGCATCGGGGCGTGCATAGAGCGGCGTCAAGCATTCAAGCGTTGAGCGTTTCCAGTGAAAAAACGCTCGCCGCTTGACGCTCGAGTTGAGCGGGCATCTTGACGCGCCGGGACAGCCTATCAGCGTGGAGATCGTCACTGGCGCAGGGCATTCTGGGGGTCGGAGTCTTGCTAATTTGACAAACTGCTAAACTCACTGGAGACAGATGGAAAGGCGCTCCGCAGCTGCAGCTGGACTGTCTTGCCTATAGTTGGGATCCAGGTGGGAGATCCTGGCACCAACCCTGGCTAGCAGGTCTTCAAACTGGGCAACAGTCAGCCTGAAGTACCGCTGGAACCGGCCGTGGTCCAGACGCAGCTCCTGCAAGAGACGGCGGAACTCACCAAGCTCACACCGCCTCCGTAGGGTAGCATGCATCCAGTACTGACGTCAGCGCCTAGCCCGCAGCTGACTTTTCCACAGCAGGTACAGAGCAGCGATGGTGGTTATCAGAGCCATGTTCGACGATGAAATGATACTGGCGGACGAGTGTGAGCAGTGAGCGTTTTTCTCCATATTTTTACCAGCGTCAAAACTCACACGTCTAGCGCGGCGCGATTTCACTTGACGAGCGAATACACTCGCTTTCAACGCTTTCGGTGGGAACACGCCGTTAAAGGGAAAATGAAAAAAGCTTAATTTCTGGAAATCAGCTGGAAATCAACATACCTTTAGTGGACAAAAATAATTTTAGAAGATTCCAAAAGGGCAGCTGCTCTGGTTTCCCAACCCTACTTCTCTATTCTTATGCCACAAATCAGCCCATTGTAACACCCCTAACTTAAACAGAAGAAAAACAATTATAGACGCCTTGAGGACATAGACCAGGGATGAGCAACTGGCAGCGCAGGGGCCGCATGCAGGCCGCCACCTCATTCAGCGTGGCCCCCAAAGTCACTTTCAATTAGATAAAAAGAAATGCAATGAAGGATTTTGATATAGTTTTTACGACCATGTCATGCATCACGACCAAACCATAAGAACCCAGTAAATCAGATTTTTCCCAGCTATCAACTGGCAAGATGTGAGGTAAACTCTAATCCAGGTCAACAGTCAATCACAAGGCTTACATTTAGAGGCAAACAGACCCACACCTCCAAGGAAATCAGTCATTAATCAGCCAAACAAGCATGTTTTATGGTCCATGGCAGGAACCAGAAGGAAAACCTACAAATACACAAGGAGAATGAGTAAATGAAAAAAACAGCTGAAATGTTTGTGAACTGGCACAGACAGAACCTTCACAGGGTTCTCGTTTTAATGTCTAATTTAGAACAAAACCAGTTCAACACTACGTACTTCAGTCCAAATCCACCTGTTTGGTAAACTGTAGGGGTGTCCCAATACAACTTTTTCACCTTGCTTTAATGATACCGATGTTGTAGCTTTGAGCATTGGCAGATACCGACATCGATCCGATACCATATAAGCAGGAATCATACAGACTTTTATTACTTATTTTGTAGTATGGACAGTAAGAAAAGGCTTGATCAGGTCAGATTGCTCAAACAGAGAACAGTAGTCAGGAATAGTAGGGATGAGAAAAACTGACCAAATTGTTATTAACCAATGGGTTAAATAAATTTGAACCTTAAACATAAGAATATCGTACAATTAAATAAAATAAATGAAAAATAAATTAGAAGACCCCAAAAAGTAACCTCAAGAAATCCAGTAAAAAGAAAAACATATATAGATTTATATATGTTTTTTTTTTATATTTACCACTGTGTTTAGCCTAAACACTAGCATATTCTACAACTAAATTAAATTAATAAAATAATAAACTAGTATTGATTGCTTGTATTGTAGTGCTTATATTGGATATGTTATACGCAGGCCCATATAATCCCACATTTGTTTTTTGCTGATATCGGACCGATATCTGATATCAATATCTGATCAGGACACCCCTAGTCAATTGACTATCTCTGAGACCTTTTTAAAACTCTGTCGATGCCCATTTTAGACCCTGGTATGTCTGTATTTGGATCAGTCACATCAGGGACAGCAGCCTG
>JAZDUH010000087.1:5515000-5517500 GCA_036419115.1 Scarus forsteni | reverse complement strand
AATCCCTCTCTCTCTCACTCTCTCTCTCTCCCTGTTCCCCCACATGGTAATATGATCTTTTCTATCAGGCCAGCAGAGCCGTGAATCAAAAGACAGAGAGAGAGAAATATAGTACAAACCCTACTGGCCCCACCCCCACTACACTGGCTCTCTCTCATCTACAACATCCCTACCCCCAACAACCTTCCTCTCGCTCTCTCCCTCGCTCTCTCTCTCTCTTCAGTCCCTACCCCCAAACGCAGAGCTCTCTACATTACCACTATCTTTAATCTTTTCCCTCTTCTTTCTGAAACAAATACAGGATATACTGAGAGCTAAAGCCCGGAGCTGAGCTGTATGATGCCACGCTGTGCACATTCTCAACTTTAAGAAAGCTTGCTGGCGAACAGCAGACACTTCAGTCATAAATGTTATGGGTAACCACATAAAACACTGAAAAAACTACATCAAAATCACCAGGAAACCAAGTCAATCTACGTGTTTCTGCTCTGTGCAGCAGTGGTGAATTACTCTGCACAGTCCTGTGTGTCTTACCTTTCCATACTACAGTGAAAAATGTCTTCCACTTTGAGACAAAGACATGAAACGATTCGATGCTCTGCCTTGAATCTCTTGTAACTACTCAGAAATGAGATTTCTAATTCATACCAAAACAGCTCTTATTAATGTCAAAGGTCGAATTCACCTCCAGCATGAAATCAGACACCACAGTACCATTTTACTAACACAGTTCATGACTACAGTGTAAAAGGCCTAATCCTTAAAAGAAACGAATGAATGTATTGATATGTATAATCCTGACACCTCACAGTCCTGAAATATTAACAGTCTAATTGGTAAAAGTAAAGACATTGCAGGTTCAGTGCAACTTTGTTTGAGGTTTCCCCTTTATAAGGCCACGGTTAACTCGCACAAGCCACCTTCAGTTCTTTACACACGCCCTGATGTACATAAAGATATTTTCTTTCTCTAGCATTAGCCTGAAAATATCCTTATTGTATTTTCATTACTTGTATCTTTGTTGTAATATGTTCACTGTTTGTATTCCTCGCTGTCACAGAAGATGCCAAACTGTTTGACTGTTGAAAATTCTTTTGCCTAACAAGTGTTCATACAGTGACAATAAAGAGTGACAATTACAAGCAATTCTATATTACATGTGTTAGGTAGTTTTCCAATAACGTGATAAGCATTTCTGGTTGTTTAATGGACAACTAAACATATTTATAATGAGGGAATGACTGAAGACAGCGGTGAAAGGGGGCAGCACATACAGAAAATAAATATAATTAAGCATGACAGCTTAATATGATTTTTGTTTTGACTTTAAAGAAGTCGTGGGACAAACTGCTGTTAATTTGTATTTATTTATATGGAATGACACTACATCTGACACCATGCAGGTATTAACAAGAAAAGGTTTTCAATGTAAGAGCTTTTTCTTTGCCACGATCTTTAAATAATTATTTCCATTTAAGCTGGTGTGTCCCCGTCCGTACTACTTGGGACAGATTCTTTCCAACAAGCATAACACATGATTTATTATTTAGGATTAGTAAGCACTTAGTGAGGGAATGTGTGCAGCCTCTGTCAGATCAGATTTGACAGGTTATTGGAAAGTTTGCAGTGAGTTTCAAACTCAAAGTAAAGCAGTTAAAACTGAGAATAAGCCTCTCAGTGAAACTGTTAATACTTTCGAGAAACTGCAATGATTAAAAAAGAAATATAGTTTAGAATGACAAACAGCAGGTAAAAAGAAGGGAGAGCTCTCAAATGGACCAGTATGCTCAACTTTGATTGTGTTGAATAAGATCTTTTGTGGTTCAGTAAAACCTGTATGTTCAAGAAGCAAACTGATTTGCAGGCTACAAAACAGGCAGCAAGCTCTCTCCTGCTGCACTCCAGCTACTATCTCTACATAAAGGTGATTTTAATTCATGTGAACCCACTGAAGACACGTTTGTTGGTCTGTTTTTATGATAAATACTGCTAAATCTTCAATGAAATGGAGCTCAATCATGCACTCAGCTGCACCTTGTCATATGCTGAGTTATTAATCACCGTCCCCTGCCTCCCAACAGACTTAAATAATTAGTCTGAAGAGTAGAGAGTACTCTAGAGATTTTCCCTATGAGTCTGACCCTGACCTTTCACCTTGTTCTGAGCCCCCCAGACACAAAGTAACAAACCCATGTTAAAGTGATTATAGTGATTGGCCCCTCTGCTTATACTGTGCTGCATATTGAATTAACTTTTTAATTAGTCCACAATTATAAGAGTCATACTACCTCTGAGTACTTGCTAAGGATGTAACATGATTGGGAGATCAACGTAGTAATTAGTCAATAACTGCGTTAGAGTGATCAATAGCACTTAATTGGCAAAGTGAAAAATGTGCAGGTAAGGACAGGTCATCAGGACGATGCTTTTAATTGAAGTGTTGTGGGATCATCGACCACCGCTATGGGCTCTTTGCTCACCTTGTTGGTCCCAAACGCCG
>JAZDUH010000087.1:5390000-5512500 GCA_036419115.1 Scarus forsteni | reverse complement strand
AAAAAACATATTTTAGAGGAACTAATTTTTACAGAAAGTGAAGTTACACTGTAATAACACAATCTTTAGACAAAGTTACAAACAAATACACCATCCCCCTGCACACTTAGAGGCTTTCCTGTCCTCACATGGGCCTCTTCTTTTATTTGACCAATACATAAAGTACTTGCATTGAAATAAAATGGAAAATGTGACGTATATTTAAAATTGCTGTTTAATAAATTGTTAACTTGTGAATTTATATCATGCATGGAAAAACTAGGTAAAACTGAATACTGGCGTTGTATGCAGAATATACTCTTTAGTGCACAAGTCCACCGAAAATTAGCTTTTGGTCACAGAAAAAAAGATACAAGAATAGTTAAAAGTGTTCCAAACATCTTTATTCATTAGAATAAATTGTTTTGAACTGTCTGATTCTGTAGCGATATGGATTTAACATTTATTCCTGAAGGGGGTGGTGCATTTTCACTTTCATCATCCATTTTGGATTTATGATGTAATATCTCAACATGACAAAAAGATACAAATTTTTTTAAACTTGAGAGACAATGGTTTGGGGGGTCACCACCAGGTAGCTGGGACATGCCACTGCAACCTAAGTGGTTTAACATGTCTTCCAAATATCTGTCCTCTGTATGGGACACCAAGCATGACAGGGTTAAACACCACTGCTCCCCTGTGAGTACTCTTCATCTGAAGGATACTTCAGCCACAGCCCCGTCATGAAGCACAATTCATCTCAAAGTGGTTCCTTAAATTTGTAGTGAGTTCACTGTATTACTCATGACCTCAACAGTCACCAGATCCCTATCTAATTAAAAAACTTTTGGGATGTGGTGGAGCAGTTTGCAGCTGAAAAAATCTGGAAATCAGCAACTATTGCTCAAGTCACTGTCGTCCCAAGGTGTTTTATTTCCTGATGTTTCGCCTTCACTGGGAACATCCTGGAGGCGAAAGAGGGAACAAGTCCATCCCCTCTATGTTCCGTATCCAGAGGTAGAAACAGAATCGGGATATCGAAGAGGGGGGCAGACTCAGCAAGAGACAGGAGCGCCGCGAGTGAGCGTCTCTTTCTCTGTGTGCATTCACAGGTACTGTGAACTGAACTTATGTGATGCCATCATGTTGGAATCAGAAATACTTTATCAATCCCCAAGGTAAAATTCTGATTTGATTTGATTTGATTGATTCATGCTTGCAGTGGAGCCATGGCTCCACTGAAAAAACGCAGAACTTTACAAGAAAAACATCGGAAAAAGAAATCGCACAACAATTTCAAGATTAAAATTCTGTTGTTTAAGTTAAGTTAATTTATAGACAGTGCAGCAGTAAGAAATATCAAACAAAGAGACCAAAAACGATAAAAGCATAGAATTAGAAATTAAATTCAATTAAATTATTAATTGAGTAGCAAGTTGCAACATGCAGAAATCAACTTCCTTATAAATTAGATAGAAATAGACTATATGTCAACATGGACCAAAGCTCTGAAAATGTCTCCTGCACCAAACTGTATTGATGCCATGAGGAATGAAGGCAGTTCTGAGGCTAAAGGGGGTCCAACCAGGTAAAAGTGAAGTATACCTAATAAAGTGGCCAGTGAGTGTATATCTAATCTGTTTGTGTGTCTGTGTTAAAGCGATTCTCTTGCTCTCGAGAAAATCTGCTGCGATTTGTGTCTTTATTGATTTTCATTTATTGAAGTATTTAAGATAAGAGCCAGAACAAGTCAAAGTGAGGAGGACATGGTTTAAATGAAGAAATAATAATAACACACTTTTATTAACTTTTAATTAAACACTCCTGTATATAGGCATGAACAAGGTTCTCTCTGTTTGCACACAACAATTTGTATCTTGTGGACTCACACACTCAAACTGTCACAAATCAAAATGTGAAAACACACAACACACATCAAGTCTGTGCAGACATATTCACACTTCTCATACTGCAGTAAAACATTAAGGTAACACATGATGTGGTCCAAGCACACACAACCCTGGAAGCACGAGGCGATCAACATGCTGAGTTTTATACACAAAGGGGAATCATACATGTTCTCTTGCTCATGCAGCCTCCCTCTCTCTGTCATATGCACACAAATGACACACACACTCACACAAACATGTACAAACACACACACACATGGAAAACCAGCCCACACATACTTTGTGAACATACATACAGTGTGCAATTTGCCCTTCCCCCACATGCACATACATATATGCACCCCTCCCCTCATGAAAAAAGGCATAATTCACTTCCACATTCTCCTCCCCCACACGCAGCTCCTCTCCATAACACACACACACACATGTTCAAACACACATTACACACTAAATCACATACACATGCACAGCAAAGACTTGCAAACACAAACATATCTGAGTGCGGCAACTCACACACAGATGACTGTAGCTTAAAAAGCAAAACAAAAAAATTGAACAGCACACAAACACACAAATGTCTGAGCTGCATCCCATGTACATGTGAACCCCCCCCCTCTCCAGCCCTCAGACATACATACACATCAGATGGGTTGAAGTAGAAATGGAGCTAGCTAAAAATGTGCCACTTGAATGATGTGTGTCTTTCCATGCTGCAGGATTACATTATAGATTCATGGCCCACAGTCCACATCTGTGTAGAACAGGCAGTATGATGGGATATGGCTTTAAGGGCTGAGAGCTCTGCAGGAAAGACTTAAAACAGCCTGTGAGAAAGATCCAGTGTTTAGGAGAATAACTGGATAATAATTAATAGAGAGGTGGGGGATTAATAGAGTTTTAACTTCTTCTGACTCCTCTTCAGACATGTATCATCAATCATATGTTTGAAATTTGTATCAATCAGTCAATAAATCAATTCAAAGTGAGGATCATTTGTGCCTGCATGACATTTTGAAGTGTTTGTTGTTAAAGGGATGCCCCAACAATTTTATTTTCATGTCTTGCTTCACTACAAGTCCATGAGAAGCAGACACTATTCTTTTGTCTGCAGTAACAAGGAAGAGATGGGCAAAGCTTGCCCACAGCTAATTAGCTTAGCACAAACACTGGGAGTCAATGGGAAGGGTTAGTCTGCCTCTGCCTGCAGTCATCAGACAACAACTCTAAACGTGCTTGTTGTTATTCCTTTTTCCGTGTTTTTTTACACTATCCTTTTTGAAGATTAGCACATTGTTATTTTGGAAAGAAATACTTAAGGAACTAAACTGCAGGGTGCATGCAAAAACCACCGCGGGTGTGGTTGTAAGTCAACAAAAAAAGTCCCACATGTTGAAGAAGACCAGTACTGAGCATTTTAGCTGACTTTTCAATGGAGGACGAGTATGACATCTTCAGGGTTTAGTTCCAGATGTATTTTTTTCTGAAAATTACTTGAAGTGCCAATTTTATTCTAAAAATAGGTAAGTAACATAATGCAGTAAAAGAAATGAGTCACCTCATTTCTTGAGTCATGCTGACCTCTGAACAGAAGAAGAAGAATGTTTGCCTCCGCGCCTGCGCAGTGCAGCTCCCTGTTTCAGGGGAAGACCGCCGGCTACACAACGGCTTTCTTCTTCTAGTTTTGTGCAAAATGGATGAATATCTATCGGATGAAGATGTTGTGGAGGAGAACTTTGAATATGATGGGTGTCCTTACAGTTTTGAGCCAGAGTTTACAGATGAGGAGCTCATCGGAGGGCGCAGAGGCAAAGAGAAGAACAGCTCTCCAGAGAGTACTGCACATGCGCGGAGGCAAGCGTTCTTCTCCTTCAGTTCAGAGGTCAGCACAGTCACAAAGACATGTCTGGAGTGACACAGACTGTAATGGAGGAGTAGCCCGAGTGGACCATGATGAAATATTGGTGAAACTAATGAGTTTTTGGACAATTAATGCAGTTTTAGGAGAGGCGCTAACATGCCCCATGTGCTACCATTAATATGGATGTCCGCCGCTCAATTTTGGATCTAAATATCTCCCGAAGCACTGTTTGGATCAGGAAAGCCTTCTGGGTGAGTATATTGTTCTACTTCATTCTATAAACAATGTGAAAGCTGTAGAAACCAAACTTTTCCTTTTTTCCTTTCGTTTAACATAAAATTATACCACACAGATGTATCATTTAACACTTGTGTGACATGAACCTTGTCAAAGACAATCCCTACCAAGTTTGCCATTTTAACTTCTGAGGAGAGAATATTTCGCAGAGTATTACCAAGTAACAGTGACAACCATAGACTAACCAGCATTCTCTCCCAGTTTCTCAGCAGTGATTCATGGTCAGGAGAAGAGAAAAAACATGATTTCCTTACAACAGTAATTGATAAAGCACCAAGCTGAAGCAGCCCTCTTGGAGTAGAGGTGTTAGAACTGCAGTAGGGTGTTTCCTTATTTTTTGTCTCTGAACTCTTTAATGCTTGAAAACACAAAGTAAAGACAGAAAATTCTAATGTTATTGGGGATGAATTGTTTATTTCACCTTCTACTGAACTTCTAAAGAATCAAGCTTTCCATCAAATTTAACATAGTTTTTGTATCTCATTTAATGCATTAGGTGTTTTTATCGACCGATAATCCAGTTTAGGACATATTAATTATTTATCTGATTCACTTTAGATGTTTTTTTTTTTTTCTAGTAATTTGGTAATCATATTGATTAGATAGAGGCATCACAAAAATATGTATCAAAGATGATACAAAAGGTGTTAAAGGGTTAATTCTGCACAGGATCTTTGTGGACAACTGCGTTTGGAAAAAAGAAATTTGCAAATGAGAGATTTCAATATTTTTCTTTCTGATGCAACAATACCATCAACTGACCAGTTAGATAGTGTCCCATTAACCGAGTCAGAGCACCGTGTAAGTTATCAGAAGTAGCAAAATGAACTTGGTTTAAACACTGAAGAGGGAAAACAGAGTAAGATAAGAAAACCACACAAAGAAAATCTCTGTGGAAAAAAAGGCTTAGGTTTGTGCATCATCAGCAAAGACATTGAAAGAATCCTCAAGCCTCACCTTTATGTCTGAAATTTAAGTCTTAGTAGGATTCAGGCATTCTGGATAAACATTTTTCAGGATGCGGAAAAAATAGTTGGTGTGCCTCTGTGTTTGGATCTTCTCTTTCTGCTGTATTACTTAAAAAGAAGTTTCTTTTGTTGATGATAGTCCTGGCAGGGAGAGGATTCAGAGACTTGCATATGCTGCGAGGAAGAATGTCTTTTTCTGTAAGTAACTGAAAAATCACCTTCTGAGGCAAAAGGGCAGAAGGTTCTTGTTAGTCTTGTTAGTCTGTATCAAAAATAGACTCTTAAATTCCTCTGTGGGTTCAACACATGCAACTATGTTACTAGACTAATTAAGAACAATACTCTTGCAATTGTGATGTTGTGTGTGAAAGAAGAACAAATACAATAAATAAACTCCAGAAACCTTTTTGTTCAGCCATTATAGTTGCCTATTAAACAAACCTCAAAACTTAAATAAATGTAAATAATATAAGGACTTTTTAAAATCATATTTATTTAATCTATTTTAAGCCATAAAAACACTCCAAACACCACAGAAGGTTAATACAGTGAACAGATCTTTATGAAAAGGTCTTCACTGAGCCCACTATGATAACTTTTCAATGGTCTATGTATATTTTATGGTTTTGAAAAAAGAAATACTAACATCTAATGGACTTTGAATGATCATTAGCCCACACCTTGTACTCTAGATTTGAGGCGAAAGCACACACACACATCTTAACAGTGGATTTTCTGATTTGTACAAATAGTTTTTTTAGTCAGTAATCATGTCTCTATCTGTCTCTGAAAAGATGCAGTCAGCAGATATTCTAAGCCATTTACTGAGTCAGTGAAATGAATGCTGGTTTGCACGTGCATGTATTTTGTACATGTGTATGTGGAGCAAGCAAGAACAAGATATAAGGAGAGAGAGGGAGTATAGCTGACAGCTTGTCAGGTTCTGTAGACAACAATGTGGCGATGAGTTCTTCTTCATTTTGACAGGCTGCCTACACACACGCGCGCACAAATAAATTCTGTGACCCAAAGAAAAGGACTAATGACACAGAAATGAACTCACATGGGCCAAAGAAATCATATTATGGTCTTCCATAGAAAAAATATCTTCGTTTTAGGGATCTACTTCTTTTCATGCTCACCTCCAGATGAAAATGGGAGCATATATTCAACTTCATTATTAAAAAAGTTTAAACTCTGGAAGCTAAGCACAGAATGAAATATTGGGGGAAAATGACAAGAGCAGTGACAACTGGTGATGGGAGATAGCTACCAGGTTTTATTTTAACTCTTTTGTTATAGTTTTTCAATGCTAATACTGTTTCCAGCCATTTCCTTAAATGAAAATGAAAATAAAGTTGTCCTGATTATTTTTTTTAACGGTTTTTTTTTTTTTTCAGATCAAAAGCACATAAAGGAAACGTGGTCCTGACTTTGGACCATCAGATCTTAAAATGAGTTTTGTTTTATTTCTTCGTCCAAAGAAAAAACATTTAGCTGGTGTTCCACCATTGAAGACTTAAAGCTATGGTCTATGATTTGGAAGCTTTGTACATTTTAATAGCACTGTTTATAAGGCTGTTATGGTCCTATGGTCCTATCTACACAGTATAAAGACCAACAAGAATGAAAAAAATCCATTCAGTATATATCCACTGAAAAGCTGCATACTAGCTGACCAATCAAGCCTAGAAGCCTGTAAGGTTCAATTGGTCCGTGAGTTGGTCCGTGAGTCCATCCAACCCCCTGTCTCCCTCACTACACAGCGTCATGCGTAGTGCGTCATGGTCCCACCTCCTCCCCTCTACCTCTGGTGAGCAGCTAGCAGCGTTAGCTACTGAACTATCATGGAGCCGGAGAAGCCTAGCGCCGAAACCGGGAAGCCGCTTCCCTCTCCCGCGGGGCCCAACGGAGCTCTGCCCGCGGGTCGAGGCCTGTTAGCGGGCTAACGGCTAACGAATGGCCTCAGCCGGCCATCGGACCTTCAGCATCGGCCGTTTCGCCCCTGGTTGATCAGGTAATGGCTTTGTTTACTACAGTGGGAGATGTCTGCTGAATAACTCTGGTCAGTCTGTGCCTGGCCTGGCTCATGACTTGTAGCGGAGTGGGGTAGCCTGTTAGCCACTAATCGTTAGCATTGTAAGCTGAGCTGTGAGGACAGGCCGAGAAAGATAAATCCTCCCCCACAATCGGCTCCGCTCTGGCGGCGCCAGACCCGCATTGCCGCCGGTCCAATTGAAATGGCTACTGCTGTGCGTTACAAGGGGGATGTCTGTCGTGTTTGATACTTTCAGTTGAGCTGAGCTGTTTTTGATTGAGTTTGCTGCTGATATATTGTGCTAGTCACTCGTAGCTCAGTCTGAGGGGGCTTTATGAGGCGCCACGAGCTGGGGGCGGGATCTTGGAACACGGAGGGGAGAGGTGAGGGAAGGGGGGGCAGGCTGCGGTTTCAAATCGTAGACCACAGCTTTAAGTGATTCAGTTTGTGTCACAGTTTTTAGTACAACAAAAAACCAACAAAAACAAAGTTGCAGGACCCAAATGCAGATAACCAAAAAATCTTTAATTACTAACAAAAAAGGGACCAAAAACAAAGTACAAATCAAATAACAAAAGATCTAACAAAACAACAGATTACCTACTAACTCAGGAACACAGGAGACACAGAGGCACACAAGCACATGGTGAAACAGGAAAATGAACAATGACCCCACACCAGACTCAGGGAACACAGAAACTAAATACACAGGGGAATCAGGCACAGGTGAGGCAATCACACAGGTGGAGGGAATCTTCAGTCAGCAGAGACACAGAAGGGAGGGCAGGAACAAACCACGAGAAACACAGGAATTTCAAAATAAAACAGGAAGCATGAGACAAGATACAAAACCAGCAACTTGTCTATAATGAACAGAATCAAGAAAGCAAGGTTTAACCAAGGAACAAAGTACATAAAACTAAATTACCAAAGACAGACAGAACCATGACACAACCCAGCATAGGTTTGTGGCTTGTTGATATGCAAAACTCACAACTGCCAGTCTTGTGCATAAATTGTGATGTTGTGTATAAAGCCTAATGCTCCAACCTGTTTAAATCACATGAATCAATGGTTTTCCTGTCAAATTTAACACGAAACAATTTGGTACCTACATCATCGTTAGACTGAATTTCAAAGAATTTCAAAATAAATCAGGAAGCATGAGAAAAGACACAAAACCAGCAACTTGACTATAATGAACAGAATCAAGAAAGTAAAGTTTAACCTAGGAACAAAGTACATAAAACTAAATTACCAAAGATAGACAGAACCATGACAGTTTGTTGGATGACTTGACATCTATTCTAAATAAAAAATCGAATAAATATCTATACTAATGAACCTTGTGTTTCACTGATTTTTAATATCCTTCATACTTAATCCTACATCGCTTGATCCAAGAAATAATGGACAGAAAATTCTATTTTTTTATCTAAAGGGCCCGAATTTCCCTGGTGCAGTGCAGGGTGGTGGAGCCTGGCGCAGCCTGCACAGTGACAATTTCATCCTGTGCACTGCTGTGAACAGCCAATTTGGTAGACCGGCTGCACCGAGATTGGGTGTGACGGCACACCTGGTGGAGGTGCCGACAGATTCTGGTTGGCGCAGTGACAATTTAGTGCCAAAAACTGTGCGGACAGTGCATTGAAAGCTTGCTAGCTTCAACCTGGTCTATTCTTGGTGCAGGCGAATCACACCCTCCGCAGCTGTAATTTGGTGACAGGCGCACATGTGTGCACACGTCACCAAAGCCTCAGAGGCAGGTATCCATAGAGTCAGTGCTTTCTTTTTCACATGTTGCGTGCCACATGACGAAGCCTTACACCATGGATGCCACTATGACCTCACAGAGAAGACATTACAGGACTTATGACGGAGAGAGGCCGAACTGCATGTGCCATTTCAGCAGGGAGAGCAGCAGAGTGCACAGGAGAAGAGAGACCACCTGTGCAGCTCTGTCCTTAAATGTGCTAATATGCCTCCCGTTTATCCATGTTTTTTTGCTACAATTTATTCAGTCACATTAAACATACTCAAAATCATTCACGAGAATGACTCCTGCCTTTTCCTCCTTGGAAGAGAAAGTGATTATTATTTTATCATTGGACTGCTGCTTGGAGACGGAGGGAGGGAGTCTGAGAAGAGCCGTTCCTCCCTGGTCCTTGGATTCAGGCTAGGGGAGGACGCCTGCATCCGCTACCTTACCAAGGCTGGAGTCTACGGCGGAGACATTGAAATTGTCACTGTGCCTCACCTGCAGCGCATTTAAATGCAATGAGAGTTCATTTGATTGGTGAAGACAACACTCTGTGCTACACTCTGTGTTTAACCCACTCACGCCTTGTCTCCTTCCTCTCTGGCACTTGTGCAGGGGGGCAGTGACGGAGGTACAGATCCACCTTGATGCGCCATGCAGGAAACTTGCAAAGTGCGCTGGACACACCCCGTATGCACAGGCACAGGCGCAGGCACAGGCACAGGCGCAGGGCAGGGCAGGTGTGCCTGGTCTACGAAATTACAGTCCAAAGTCTTTATTTAGTCCTTCAACAAAATGGCAAAAAAGGATATACTTCTTCCATTATCAATCTCATTTTCTTTACTTTTCCAGGTGGTCTTTGAGAAAACATTCCCTGTCGTTGTTTTGGTGCTAGCACCTTTGTTGCCTTTGATTGATAAAAACATTGTTTTATGCACTTTGGTAGACATAATGCATGTTGCACCCAGAAACCAGGTAAAATGCCAATTAAGGGATGTACCACTAAATTCTCTTTTGTATAAAGCTCCTGAAGGGACATCGACTACAGAAAAAAATAATTATGTGTAACTGGCGCCCACCAGATACTTTCTGGTGGGCACCATATACTTTCAAAATATTATCTGGTGCACACTAGATAGTTTTAATTTATCTGTTTCTGATGATGTCCCTTTAGGGGCTCTATAGTTTTGTACCTGACATGCAAAAAAAGAAGTAGTTTTAAGTTGCTTTAACAGAGTAATTATTCTTCAAAATATTAGTAAATAAGTTAAAGTAAATCTCATCATAAAGTCTGCAAAACAGCAATATGCTTCTCCTTAATACAACCATAGACATGTATAGAAAGGCCAGTTGACTCACGTCACGCTGTTGGCCAGTGGCAACCGACATCCTCACATGGCAGCCATCTTGGTACAGGGTGCTTGCTCACACATAACACTGACTTCTTTGGAGCATGTACTAAGAAATAAGCGCTGTGTGCTCAATTAACAACCAATTTTCTAATGGTTAACTTTGTCAGAAAAGTCAGGCATGTAGTTTCAATCCTGCAAAAGTTCAAGTTATATACGACAGGTTTTTGAGCAATGCTTTTGTCATAAAGGGATGAAATAGATCTCAGAAATGTATGTGTCAAATACAGTACCCACAGCATTATAAGGTCAATATTACATTGCATAAAAAGTAGGGATGAGACGATACACTTAAACTCACGATTCGCTGCACCTCGATATGCCCGGGCCACGATACAATACGTCATGATACAATATCAAAAAAGTAGAAAAGAAAAAATATTACTGTGTAATTACAACTTATTTGTTTTTGTTTGAGTTGGACACAGGAAAACACAAGGCCTAACAGGCCAAACACAAACAATAACAGAGAGTGTATGCTCACAAGTGGCAGGCCTGTTTTCACCGTCTTCGTCTTTTTTAATGAGACAGCCAAAATACTGCCAGACAGATGACTTGTATCCAGGCAGAATGTCCTCAATTTCGACCTCATTCGACTCCATCATTAGGCTTTTTGGAAGCAAGGTAGTTGGTGCTAATGTTTGTTGTTGTCACTTCTGGTCACGATATTTCATCCCATCCCTAATAAAAAGTGACTTGAAGATGTTATTTGGTGCAACAATCCATAAAATGTGTTTTATTTCACTCATTCCTACATCACACAAGTTCTATTTTGAATACTGTTTGATAGGTCTGATTGGTATGCATAGTCATATAACAGAAAGTGGCACTGCGTCAGCCTCACATTGTTGGACTAATCATTAGTCCCACTAGAAGGTTATGTGATTGCTGGCATCTGTTTGTTTGTTAGTTAATTACCTTCACCAGGAGCTTAGGATGTTGCTGGCGAGTTTGCTTTTTTGTTTGTAAGTCAGTTAGTTTGTCTGTTTGTTTGTTTGTTTGTTTGTTTGTTTGTTAGTTTGTCTGTTTCTCTGTTAACAACATAATTAAAAAAGTTAAGGATGGATTTCGATGAATTTTTCAGGACATGTCCGAATTTGGACAAGGAATAAATGAAATGATTTTTCGGAGTGATCTGGATGGATCACTGTCTGTATCCGCCATGATGAAACTGCAGTTTTCGTGAAAAACTATTGAACAAAAATAGATATAACTATAAATTAAATTGCTAATGGTAAGTTTTCATGGTCAAGGAATCTAAATATTTAGATGAAATAAAGGTAGGACTAATATTTATGGTGAAAATCACAATATGAGTGAGGACTGTTGCGCTGGCGGAAGTCTGCGCTCTCCAAGTGCTTTTCTAGTTTGGTATTGATATTTTAGGGGAGTAATCAACACCAAAAGAGTATTTGTGAAAGTATTCTTTGATACTCGATGACAATGACTTGAATTTCAATATTTTAACTTATTCTCAAAATTCAGACTTTTGTCTCAGACAGAAAGGCCCAGTCTTTAGTGTATGTATGTTTCTCAGTGGCCCCAATGCTCCTCCATAATGAGAGCATGTGTTTGTTTTATTTGCTTGTAAAAGAAACAAAAAAGGATCCATGCTAAGAGCACCCCAGTCGAGCCAGAGCAATCAAACAGTCAAATATTTTACTGTTTTGGAGAAATTCGGTCGAATTTTACAGCAGGGATATTAAATATGACACACACACACACAACGCTTCAATGCTCTAATGCAATGACACAGAGAGATTGATTCAGGCTCCTAAACAGGCCACATCCCTTCAGCTTCTACTGCTCTCCTCTTCTCTCCTTTACAAAAGTAGTACCCCAGTTTAATAAAGCAGCAGTGGCTTAAAATGAACAACCTCTCATTTATTATCACACAGAGATTTGAGAGAGATTATTTGTGTTTGTATTTGCAAACATGTTTATCACCACATCAGCGTGTTCTGTTGTTGAGGCACAGATGCAGGAACATGGTGTAATGCAGATGGACACACAAACTTGGGGAGGAAAAAAGAGAAAGAGAGAGAGAGAGAGAATCGGGGAGAAATGGAGCGCAGCACATCAATCATTATGATGATTATTATGGCAGTCGTCATGGCAACATGCTCCCATCCCCCCGTGCTCCCTCCGTCTCTCTCCCTCTCTCACTTTTTTCCCTATCAAATCAATTCAAATGAACTTAAATGTCACACTCGGCATTGGTATGGATACAATATTGGAGCCAAAATATGGAAAACATGAAAATGGGAAAAGAGAAAGACCATGGAGTAAAAAAAATGCTTTTTAAAGATACTGTTTGTTTGTTTGTGATTAACAAATACTGTCTGCAGTTTCATTCAGCTTCTTTACTGCTGCTAATATGATATTAATAAAGATAAACTGAAAAGCCTCAGCTGTCCCTTGAATTAGTTTAGGTTTTATCTAACCACAGAGAGCCTAAAGAAATCTGCAGGGTGTAGTTCTTACACTTAGCAGAAGGAGGGCGCTCTTCCTACACACTGAGGGAGCTGAATTCATATCATTCTAGGTGATGCCCATTGGTGCTTTTATGCTTTAAAATTTCAAGCAATTAATCAAAGTCCACATCATCATATAACAGAAAGGTTAAGCAGGACAACCACTGGGGCAACAGACAGTTAAAGGGACACGTCATAATTTTTAAAATGTTTGTTTTCTTGTCTTGCCTCTCTCTCTAGTCCATGACAAGCAGATAGACACTATTTTAACAACTCCATGTGCAGTAACAAGGTAGAGATGGGCAAAGGTCGCCCATCGCTAATTAGCTTAGATTAGATTAAACACCTTCAGTCAGGAGGTAGTGTTAGCCTGCCTCTGCCTATAGTCATTAGATAAACCCTTCAGCAACTCTAAATAGAATTTAGAGAGACTTACAGTTGTGGTCAAAAGTTTACATACATTTGTAAAGAACATAATGTCATGGCTCTCTTTAGTTTCCAGTTATTTCTACAACTCCGATTTTCCTCTAATAGAGAGATTGGAACAGATACTTCTTTGTCATAAAAAACATTCATGGAGTTTGGTTCTTTCATGACTTTATTATGGGTTAACAGAAAAAGTGACTAAATCTGCTGGGTCAAAAATATACATACAGCAATGCTAACATTTTGTTGCATGTCCCTTGGCCATTTTCACTTCAATGAGGTACTTTTGGTAGCCATCCACAAGCTTCTGGTTGAATCTTTGACCGGGCTTTAAGGTGCTACTTTTAGAGCAAGGGCTTCCTCCTTGCACGGCAGCCTCTCAGTCTATGGCGGTGCAAAACACACTTGATTGTGGACACTGACACCTGTGTTCCAGCAGCTTCTAATTCTTGGCAGATCTGCTTTTTGGTGATTCTCGGTTTACTCTTCACCCTCCAGACCAATTTTCTCTCAGCAGCAGGTGACAGCTTGCATTTTCTTCCTGATCGTAGCAGTGACAAACAGTGCCATGCACTTTATACATACAAACAATTGTTAGCACTGTTACTCTTGGGACCTGCAGCTGCTTTGAAATGGCTCCAAGAGACTTTCCTGACTTGTTATAGTCAATGATTCCCTTTTTCAGATCCGTGCTGAGCTCCTTTTACTTTCCCATTGTAGGGTTTGTGGGCGTCTATATCCAATGGGCCCTATTTAAATGGCCTGAGAGAAGTCCCCAGCTATAGTCACTCATAATCATTCACAAGACATTAAGAGGCCATGCTATGAAGCTCATTTCATTGACACAACTTTCTAAGTCACCAAAATTGCTAATTCATGTTGCTGTATGTATATTTTTGACCCAGCAGATTTAGTCACTTTTTCTGTTAACCCATAATAAAGTCATAAAAGAACCAAACTTCATGAATGTTTTTTATGACAAAGAAGTATCTGTTCCAATCTCTCTATTAGAGAAAAATCAGAGTTGTAGAAATAACTGGAAACTAAAGAGAGCCATGACATTATGTTCTTTACAAGTGTATGTAAACTTTTGACCACAACTGTAGTTTGGTATTTATATAATTTGTGTAAACTGGGGTGGCGTGGCGCAATGGGATGGTGCGCTTGGTCAGTGATCGGGAGGTTGCAGGTTCAAGCCCAGCTCCGAGCAAGACACTTAACCCCAAGTTGCTCCCACTGCTGCATCAGTGGCATGTAAATGGGCATGAATGTGTTAGAGACACAGATGGACATAGAAACTAAAAAAAAAAAAAAAAAACCATCAGTGAGTAAATGTGAGAGTGAATGGGTGTGCATGGGTAGGTGTGACCTGCGGTAAGGCAGCTTTGAGTAGTCAAACATTAGAAAAGTGCTATATAAGCTAAAGTCCAATTACCATTTACCAATAACTCCATACATAAGCTACATTTACCCTATGCATTAATTATATAATAAAGCTAAATAAAATTGCTGTATAGACTTATTTGGAATAATCATTAGTAGTTATATTAATTGGGTATTGCTTTGAATTTGAATTTGAATGAATGTGAGATTTTCCATTTTAAGAGTTAAAAAGAATAACTAGTTTGTAATATAATTACATTGAAGATGAATTATTTCCCGATTTTGTGGCACCCCCTGGATGCCATGGTACTCTTAGCATTTGCCTGTATTGCCTAATGGGCCAGTCCGCTCTGGTATTAGTTCTCGAGTAAAAAGCTAAATGAAACCTAATCCTCCTGAATCCTCTAGAACTGTATTTTGATATTTGAATTGTCTTACTTCTACAGAACTTATTGCGCCTTGTATTCAATCCTTCATTTCTGTGGTCAACACATGATGTGTTGCTTTAAAGAGATTTTTTTTTCAGAGATACCACCTTAAACAATCTGTCATAACATCATTGAGATTATCTGTTATCTAAGCATGCATTAGCAGCCGAAGCCTGATGTGGATGGAGCAAAAGGATTAATCCTACAGCTTTTTGTGAGTGGTACACTGAACCACTTTCCTTTATGGATGACATTTAGCTAAGTTCAGAATAAAGAGGAGAACTGCTCCTCTCTCTCTCTCTGTCCTGTCTCTATCTATCTGTCTGTCTCTCTGAGTTTTCTGGGTCTTTGCTCTGACACAATTACACTTCAGCTTCTATCAACTCCCTGGATGCTCCACTGCACCACAGGAATGGATGAACACACACAAACACACACACACAACCTCAAGTACACACTCACTCTCTTTACTTTACCAGACTCACTCAACAGAAGTCATATTTGATGTTTATCACCTGATTCTTACTTTAGTCAGTCTTTAATCAGGACTATCTATCTGTCCGTCTGTCTGTCTAGAGACATGATGACATTAAAAATGATTTAGATGAACTAAAAATTTAATTCACAGACTGGAAAGCACTCAGAGAGCACAAACCTCAACCAATGTGGCTCACATATAGCTGTTACATTTATAATGAATAGTTTCTGATAAAGTTACCTTCATAATATGATTCATGACCCTAGAACCCACACCTAGCACTCAGAATCATGTTGATATCATTATTAGTTGGACAGTTATTAAAAAAAGCAATTGTTCATGAATGGTGGATCACCACCAAAATCATTCTTTAAAATTTATTGTTTTTATTTATTTATCTGTTCCTGTATTTGTTTGAAGCACATTACAGCTTCAAACAAATACATTCATGATTGGAAAGGAGCAGCAAGAAGAGAAATGTCTCTTGTATTTGTCTGCCCCTACTTGAACAATTAGAAAAAAGAAGAAAGAACAGATGGTCTGACATCTCACACAGTTGATTTTAATAGCCTACACCAACCAGTCTTTGATTTCTACAACAAAACAAAGCAAAAAAATAAATAAATAAAAAAGTTGGACCATTACAAACATCTCCTGAAGATTTCTGCAAAATCCACCATGTCAGTTTTTTGTGTAATCTTGCCAACAAATAAACAAACAAACAAACAAACAAACAAACAGACAGACATGGGTGTAACTGCCTCAGGAGCTTGCAGACATTCCATAATTTATGTTGTTTTTCAAGGTGTTTGTGCCCCCTCTGTGACATTTCACCAACACTGTGAACATTCTGAACATCAAATATACTAGAAAGAAGTGATGGTCAACAAACTTCTGTAGATGCAGAAACCTACTGGCGCAGGAGAGGAATCAAAGAGCCAGTTTTGTTGGTGCAGGTGATGAGGTGATTGCAGGCAGGTGCAGTGCAGGGAGGAAGACCACGCCCACTCCCCATGAGGCAGAGAGGCAGAGTATAAAAAACGTACCTCCACAGAGACAAAAGCAGTCCAAAAAACACCACAAAAAAGGTAGAAAAAGGGGGGGTCATCACAAAGTTGCCCTTTGGTATGAGGGTGACAGTGAATGGTTGTCTGTCTCTATATGTGGCACTGTGATTGGCTGATGTCTGGTTCAGTGCGTGCCCTGCCTCTCGCCCAGTATCAGATGGGATAGGCTCCAGCCCCCCCATGATGGATGAAGTCATGTTTATTCATCTAGAGTAGCTTGAATTTACTTCTTGTAGTTGGCAAAGTCAAAGTGAATCGAACACAGAAAAAAGCAAACAAAAACATTTTGCCCATTTTTATTTTAAAATATTGAAAGAAACAAATGTTATTTGCTGTTTTTTTCAATCCAAATCTTTGCAGTCAAAAGTTTAGTCTCTCTTCTGCATCAGCATTTTAAAGTCTGATTTCTGTTTAGTCCATTTCCTGTTGCACCTTATCCCTGTTGGGGTGGGCTTTAGCCTGTTCTGGTGGCAACTGGACCAGAGACAGAAATGCACATGTAATATAGAAACACACACACAAAGAAAAACAATAATAAAGGGAGGGAGTGTTCAGGCTTCAGGATGGACATTAGGACTGGACTTACACATTTGAGGAAACCTTTGACCTAAGAACATGACAGGTGGAGAGATGTGGAGCAACCTGCAGATTTATATTTGGCAGTAGGATTACAGTGAACATGATGGTTAAAACCTGTCTGCACATTTTCTAAATCCAGGCACTAAATCCAGACTGTTCATGATGCTGCTTCTTTCCTCTGAATTCATTCGACCATGTTTACAGTAAAGGAAAATACAACAGATGAGATAAAGGAAAAATTGGATTGACCGACTGTTATCTACATCTTTAAATTGGTGTAATGAGGTAAAAACTGATGTTCTGTGCTCCCATGTGCGTGAACAAAGAGCAGATTCACTTGTGCCTTTGGCATCACTATAGTGCCACCTGCTGGTCACAAGAAGAATTACCAGCAGGCAACATCCACAAGCTGTGATACCTGTTTTTTTCAGAGGGAAACACATTCCAGATTAACAAATAATCTGATTTATGCAGAGATCTGGAATATTTAAAAAGTGAATGTTAGCCTTGTGAATGACAGACAGCTTGTTCTTTGTTTTCTTTTTTATATAACCCATGCACAACATGTGGCTTTAACTAAGTTTTTCTCCATTGGAGGAAATTACAGTCTCAAGACTCTAAGATCATTTGGCAAAATACTCTTACAGTTCAGCACAACACTATGGTTCACCTGCAAAAGCTCAAACACTTTACTCATTTGTCTAAACTACATTCCTTTCTCATATAAATTGACAGTGCCCCCAAAATGCATCGTCCCTTCGGCATTGTGCAAGTCAAAATCTTAAGATGTTTTGTCTCTATGGCAGAGGACTATTGAAATATCCATCATGTCCACATCTAAGTCTTAGCCAAGTCCTTCATTGACTAGTTTTATTATGGCAAACAGAATACAATTGTTTATAAAACTTAAAATAAAATAATAATGGTAAGAATAGCCTCCAAATTTTGAGATCACACATTGCACTCAAACATGGTCTATAATTAAGGCCTGAATTTCGCCCTGGACGGCCTGGTGGCTTCGTACTCTTCGGCCTCTTCCCCCCATTCCACCGCCACACACCCTGGCTCCTCCTCCTCCTCCTCCTCTTCCTCAAGCAGGCAGTTGCCCTTGTTCATTTACTTGGCCAGGCACCTCCATATTCAGAAACTATACTGCTCCTGGTCAAGCTCTATATATACATGTTTGGCAACATTCACAGTCATGGAACACCTGTCAGGTAACTAAACACACTGTCTGATTGGTCCTCTGAGATCTGTGAAACTCCCCCTTCATTAGTCAAGTTCTAGTTTCACCCAGCTGTCAGTTAATTAATTTATCAAATATTCCAAAGATTCATATGTGGTATTCATGGTATTAAGTTCTTGATCATTTTGACAGTTGAGAAGACTATTGTGCATGTGATCTCCTCTAATGTCCCCTGCTCACAAACTTTTACAGGACCACAACAGAACCCATCCTCTGTCTCGGTGTGACGGGGGCTGCACGGCACAGGACAGGAAGGACTTGGCTAGGGTGGTAAGGAATAGTGGGGGGTCCTCTCCCAGACTGGTTGCAGATCCCACTCATCCAGCTCATGGAAGTTTTGGACCTCTTCCCTCATTGAAAAGGTACAGAAACATCGGATCCTCAACCAAGAGACTAATGAGCCGTTTACATGACGCCGAAAACGATCGATTCCGCAAACATTTCGTTGCGTTTTGGCCTTCCGTTTAGATGAGACCACGTTGCGTTTCCACTGAAAACGCAAACTTTTGAAACCGCTCCCCAGAGCGGAAAGATTTGATTCCGCTCCTCTATCCGGCCTCGTGTAAACACAGAGCAGAGCGTTTCAGGGGGAAACGCTGACGTCACCGCATGCGCAGTACTCTTTCAGATGGAGGCGCGCGCATACCAGGAACAACAGCAGCTTCCTCCGTCCGCCGAGTAACGTGTGAGGGTCTTACCGTGCTCGGTTTGTTACCCAGAAAAAACTATCCAGACAGATTTGTTGTCCGAACTGATTTGTTGTCCAAAAAATAAAGTCCTGCTTCTCTGTGCGTCTGTTCGCCATTGTTGTTTGTGAAAGGTATTCTTCTTCGTTCGTGTGTTGTAGCAGCGCTGCCTCTCTGCAGACCTACACCGCCATCTACTGATCCGGCATGCACACTACAGCGTATGTACAGGGGATTAACTCGTCTCCAGCGTTGTCATGTAAACGCAGAAGAATTCGAAAAACGGAAAGGGAGAATCTTTGCGGCTTCAAGTCAGGAGTTTCCATGTAAACGGCCCCTAAGAGACAGGCTTCCTCCCCAGAGCTGTGAAATCAATCACGCCCCTCCTCCTCTTCCTCCTCCTCCTCCCCATGACATGAGCACAAACACCTCCCCCTGCTGGAACACTGCTTGGACCCCCCCATGGACAGTTTAAAATTGCACTGCTTGCACTCATGTTCTTGCAAGGACTGCTGCTGACTGACTCACTTTCTTATGTTTTTTCTATTAAAATATAGATTCTATAATTATTCTATTTTTATATTGTGTATTTGAGAGCCAGCTCACTGTTTTGCATATTCTTTGACTACCTCCACCGGGAGCTACCGCCCGAAATTGTGTTATGTCCCCTCATAATGACAGCGAAGGATTCTTGATTCTTGGAAATTGTGCTAAATGTAGGCTAACATGTAGGCTGGTGTCCAGCCACGAAGAGTCCCTTAAGTAAAGCACATCTGAAGAAAACTGACATTGAACTTCTCTCCAGATGCCACATTATACTGTAAGAAATCTTAAGGCATATCAAGATAGCTGTGAGGAAAAAAATAATACATAAGTAAATGTATGTTGACATTGCTCTCCCTTTAAGCACTGTTGTCAGTGCAAAAGCTGTCAATATTATATTATCTGTTTTTATCATATCCATTCAATTTAAAAGTGTTTTATTATCTGATAGGCTATATATATATATATATATATATATATATATATATATATATATATATATATATATATATATATATATATCTATATATACATATATATATATATACACATATATATACATATATATATATACTTATATATTTATATATTCACACACACACACATATATATACATATATACATACATACATACATATAGATGTATATCTATCTATCTATATATATATATATATATATCTATATATATCTATATATATATATATATATACACATATATATAAATATATATTATGAACTTCCCCCAAACCCTCAATCCTCTTGAACAGTTAAGTGATATTTAAGAAACAGATAGTGCACTTACAGATTATTCATGTACATACATATTCTGTAAAAGCCTGTAGAGGCTTCGTTCCCACCTTGCTCAGTTTTGTACTTGTACTAAACTTGAGCTAAACAAATAAACTAAACTAAACTAAACTAAACATATACATAATGCATAAATAAATGATTGAAAATAAATACATAAAAAATATTAATATAAAAATAAATTAACAACTAGAATAAGTACAACTAAATAATATACAGACATGAAAATATGCTAAATATTAAGATGAGGAGCAAAACAGAAGTATGAGAAATCAGAACAAGTTGTTAGCTATGATGTTAGCTTTATACTATATGTCAGGATTTTTTGTTAGCAGTGTAACTAGAAAAACAAAAGCGAGGGAGACCTAAATGCAGATGGACAAAAAGAATTTATTTTAACTCACCACAAAACAGGGATCAGCAGTCCAAAAATACCAAACAAAAGGTCAAAGTATCAAACAAAATCTCTAAACACAGTAATAAAACTACCGTACCGTACCATACCGTCTTCTACCACTTATCCGAGGTCAGGTCACAGGGGCAGCAGCCTAAGCAGGGAAGCCCAGACTTCCCTCTCCCCGGCCATCTCACCCCGCTCTTCCCAGGGGATTCTGAGGCGTTCCCAGGCTAGCTGAGAGACATAGTCTCTTCAGCGTGTCCTGGGTCTCCCTAGGGCCGCCTACCGGTGGGACGTGCCCATAACACCTCACCGGGGAGGCGTCTGGTAGGCATCCTGACCAGATGTCCAACCCACCTCATCTGGCTCCTCTCAAAGCAGAGGAGCAGCGGTTCTGCTCCGAGCTCCTCCCGAATGACAGAACTTCTCACCCTATCTCTAAGGGAGAGCCCAGACACCCTGCGAAGGAAACTAATTTCGTCCACTTGTGCTCGCAATCTTTTTTTTGTCTTTCATGACCCACAGACTTATGGCTCAGCTCCCTTTTTACCACGGGAGACCGGTACAGTGCCCGCATTACTGCCAACGCCGCACCGATCCACCTGTCAATCTCTCGATCCATCCTTCCTCTGCTCGTGAACAAGACTCTGAGATACTTAAACTCCTCCACCCTCTACCTCCACACAAGCTCCGGCTCCTCATAGAGAGGTGACTTTCCGCGTCCCTAGAGCCAGTGGTTAAATAAAAATGGTTATAGGAAAAATTACTTTAATTATTGGAAAAAAACTGTATTGGCCTCTCTTTCAACAGAAAAATACTGACTGCATTAACAGGCAAAACACACAATTACCAATCTAACATGGCTAACCAACACAGAACAACACAACAAACTAACAGCCTAACACAGAGACCCAGACAGGTGAGTCTCTGAGTGAAAACCACACCTATAGAGACACGCAGGAACATTGGCCAATGTTATGCATCAATGACACGATGCCTCTTTCAGCAAGCTTTAGTTCTTCTAGTGATATATTACCTGTAGCCAGAGGTGGGACAATGTCATTGGTATGCAAGTCACAAGTAAGTCTCAAGTCATTGCCCTCAAGTCCCAAGTCAACTCCCAAGTCAAGACACATAAAACATAAATCAACATATACAGCCTTAACCATTAGAAAACAACAACAAAACGTGAATGCCAAGGTTATCATAAATGACAATTATTTTTCTTTCTTGCATCTTAATTGCCATCATGTGGTAGGTGACTCAGGCTGATTTCCAGGACTGGCCTTACTTTTATACACACTATAGTGCCAAAAGTATTCGCTCACCCATCCAAATAATCAGACTCAGGTGTTCCAGTCACTTCCATGGCCACAGGTGTATAAAATCAAACACCTCGGCAAGCAGACTGCTTTTACAAACATTTGTGAAAGAATGGGTCCCTCTCAGGAGCTCAGTGAATTCCAGTGTGGAACTGTGATAGGATGCCACCTGAGCAACAAATCCAGTAGTGACATTTCCTCACTCCTAAATATTCCACAGTCAACTGTCAGCTGGATTATAAGAACGTAGAAGTGTTTGGGAACAACAACAACTCAGCCATCAAGTGATAGGCCACATAAACTGATGGAGTGGGGTCACTATGCTGAGGCGCATAGTGTGCAGAGTCAATTGCTACAGACCTCCAAACTTCATGCGTCCTTCAGATTAGCTCAAGAACAGAGCAGAGAGCTTCATGGATGGGTTTCAATGGCTGAGCAGCTGCATCCAAGCCATACATCACTAAGTACAGTGCAAAACGCTGATGCAGTGGTGTAAAGCACGCTGCCACTGGACACAGTGGAGACGCGTTCTCTGGAGTGACAAATCGCGCTTCTCCATCTGGCAATCTGATGGACAAGTCTGGATTTGGTGGTTTGGTTATGAACAATACTTCTGGGACTGCATTGTGCCAAGTATAAAGTTTGGTGGAGGGGGGATAATGGTGTGGGAGTGTTTTTCAGGAGCTGGGCTTGGCCCCTTAGGAGATCACACACTCGTAAATCTTAATGCACTGCTTCTCATCATCACATTTATATGTAAGTTGTTTTCCAGATAACTCAAGTCAAAAGTTCATCATAGGACAACCCCCAATTTCTATGCTGAGATAACAAGATATGTCAAGATCCTGAGAGAACAGCTAATATTTACTTGATACAGCACACAAGAGTAAAATAAACTACATGGGAGTTTGTTTGCTCAGAGCCTCTGAACACTGAAGATATTTTTGCCACATTTTTACCTAATTTATACGACGTTCAATGAAAACAGCTCTCAGACCCTCTCAGACCTAGAAAAGGTGAAACCAAGAGCTGAACTGCTCAGGAAAGTTGAGTTTTCCTTAACCACAAGACTGCCTCGTCATTTTTTATAAATCACTCTGTTCACTTAAAAACCATGCAAATGAGCAAATGACACACCGTTTGAGTTACAATAATCACACAAAGTGATTCAGGACCCCTGTCATAGTGGTTCTTGAGCCACGCTTCATCTGGCCCCTCTCCCAGGACCTGTTTGCCTTGGGTGACCCTACCAGGGGCATAAAGCCCCCAACAACATAGCTCCTGGAGTCATCGGGGCATGCAAACCCTCCCACCAAGATAAGGCGGTGGCTCAGGGGAGGGACAGTAATAAACTCAAACTAAAGCAGATAAACTAGAAAACTCAAAACTTACAATTGGCTGTGATTAAGACATGAGGAGTACAAGGAGACAAAATAGTAGCCTACTAGTAGTAGTAGCAGAGGTAGTACCAGTATTAGTAGTAACAATAGTTGTATTAGTAGTAGTTGTCATAGCAGTAGCAATGGCAGAAGTAGTAGTAGTAGTAGTAGTAGTAGTGGTAGTAGTAGTAGTAGTAGTAGTTGTTGTTGTTGTTCTTCTTCTTCTTATTGTTGTATGAACTCACATAGACAAGGTGAAAGCATGAGGTGATCGGGGTTGATGAGAAATACCCTGGGAAAGAACAATCAGACAACAGGTGTGACAGGATGAGACAGAAAGCAAAACATATGGCAATCAGGAAAGACTCGTGAGCTTTCAAAATAAAACAGGAAATGCAAAGACATGAACTTATCAAAGACCAAAGCAGGAACACAGGAGACACAAACAAGAGGTCAACACCAGAAATACAAGGAGCATATAATGCAAAATAAAATACATTTAAAAGTGACATAACAGAACACAAGGAAAAGACACCATAAACAAAATAGAACTACACGAATCATCACAATTTATAGTATAAAAAAAGGAAAGAAAAAAGAAAATAATATAACAAAATGAATAAAAATAAAATAAAATGTAGGAAAGTAAAAAATATTAAATATAATTTAAAGGCTACGTGTGGCTTGGATTTTGTAACAGCTGAGTTGTCATGGCAAATATGGTTGTCTGGTGGATGGGCACACTGTGACAGACCCCACCTCGATCATAGGAAAGTCTTGATGGTGAAACTACTTCTGCTGGCAATTTGTGTAAATATTTCAGTAATGGTTTCTGATGTGTATAAAATCAGATGAGTCAGATCAGATCAGATCTATCAGATGAGTCCCTAAATGAGAACTTTTTTTTTTTTTTTTAAAGACCTAGGATGTCATGCCACCAGATTTTGATTGATGGGGGCTGAGGAAATATCCATAACAGTAGGATTAAGTAGTAGAAAGGAGAAAGCGAAAATTATTATTATGTTATTATTTTTATTTTGGGTGGCAAAGGTGCGGAGATCTTCTGAGGGTTTATCAAAAATGTTCAATATGTTTAACTGCTTTATATCTTTATTTGTGTTCTTTAATTTTTAATTCATAATATCATGATTTTTATCATTATAATTGTTTTTTCTTTTGATTCAAAAACATTTTTTCTTTAAATTTTCAATCTTGATTAAATGCTTTGTAGAAATGCCCAGGCATATCAATGCAGCTGTTTGAAAGGGAGAGAGAGGGAGAGAGAGACAGAGACAGAGAGACAGAGACAGAGAGAGAGAGAGAACGGCATTTACATGACAATAAAAAAGCTGAAAACAGTCATTGAGTTTGGGCCTTTCTTTTACACGAGAATTGTGCCCAGAGTGCCTGAATCCACAAACTTTTGAAACTGAGGTTCAGACTGAATTTTTTAAATATGTTTTCATCTTTGTGTGAACAGGGATTGCCTTTTTCAAGGAAAAGCATGAAGATGAGAAGGAGTGTCACAATACCAATTTGACCCACTAGATCAACCTGATGACGCACTATGAGACATACCGGTTCTCGCGGCCCGGAATCATCTACCTGTGTGATATATTGTAGCCGTTTATTCCTCAAGGGATTTTTTTTCGTACTGATTTTTAAATTGTTAATTTGGGTCAGACTTCAGATCGGTATGTTTTTACGATTTAATTAAGGCGACGACTTAAATCTTAAATGTAGCTGATATGACATGAAACAGACCAACCTCCCAGACGCAGTTATGTTTTTGTTTTTATTTTTTATCTGCTCCCACGACCTCCTCACTACAGAGGGATTACATCTGAGGGAACAGGATGATAATTGTCAGACATGCAACACATGTTCACAGTATATTGCTTCATGAGATTCATGCGTGTCAGATTTAGCCAATGATGAGTAATTTGCGCATTTTCACAGTCCACCACGCATTTTGTCTGATTGACAGCTGCTATGGTGTTTCCTTTCTCCATTATACTGGCTTTTTCATCCTCATATTTTAACTTTATCAGACGCTGCTCTTCACATGTGAAATATGGAGCTCTGTCAGTGTGTTCGATTGTTCTCAGCTCATGATTGTGATTGATCAGCTGCCTCTGAGCCCTCCCCTTTTACGTGCGCGTTCACAGCTCTTGATGAGACAATCCTGGATTGAGTTACCGTGTTGATAACTTGCGTCATGCTATCCATTATCCTGATTGCCATTGTTGCCGTTACTCAATCCTGGATAGATGTGAGTTACCGGGGATAAGTTGACCGTGCTTCGTGATATAGGCCTCGGTACACTTTCAGATTAAGGATGCGTACCACCTAGGAACAACAACAATAACAGCTTTGACTGACCTCGTGCAACATGTGTGCTGCTAATTGTGCTCGGTTTGTAATCACTCCTCCTAGAAAATGTGGATTTGCTACATCAATAGTCTGACCAGTGAAGATGCACTTGCCATTGTTGTTTGTCAAAAGTTTGTCTCCAATGGAAAGTGTTAGTCTACATGTTGTAATAACGCTTTTTCAGAGCCAACTTATTTTGGTAACTATTGGCCTGGCATTCATGTTCTCACAGAAAACACTAAGGAAAAACCTTTACGTTTCTGGTGACAATGTTGTTGTGTAAACGGGAAGAGAGAGGGAGAGGCCCTTTCACAAAGTACTCCTGAGCCCCTCTCCTGCATGGCTTAGGGGATAAATATGAGGGGGCTATAGAGAAAATCTCAGGAGCCCTTTTCAAAGAGCATTCACACTAAAACGCTGCAACAAATCTTTACTTTCATGACACCAGAGGACATTTACATTAATTCTGTAAAACCTAATATTTGAGACACGTCAGGCAGGAAACAAAACCTGTTCTTAACATGATCCTCTTCCTGTTATACAGTATAGCCACAATTACCTCTTGATGTTGTGATTTATTTTCTGACCTAAATGATCTTGTGTTTCAAGCTTCCAGGCCTGCACAGCGCTGTGTAGCGCTTAAATACGACACGATGCTCAGAGTCTGACTGTGTGGAAATCTGGGGTCAGAGAGAGCTACACAAAGCTGGTTTCAAAAACACAGAGATACAGGTTCAACCAACCTGAACTTCATTCTGTCTTCATTATGTTCAAAGAAAAGTGGAAAGGCACAGGAGTGTAAGGATATGATTTAATTGTCCGTCTAAGGGGAGTTTATAGTCTGGGTTTTAGTAATGTGTGTGCAGTTCCTCTTTGTGGCAGCAGAGTGCGGCACAATCACTGATTCTTTTTGGACACAGTTCAGTGAATCCAAATTTCTACAACACCACCAATGACATGTAGCCTCGGTATAAATGATACTTTATACGTTTTATGTTTCTATCATGCTTAAATGTGTGAATGTTTACATATAAGTATATCTGATTCATTGCAGTATATTCTGTCTACTCACAGAGCAGATTGTCTTTCCTGTCAGCTTTGTAATGCAACCTTCTTGCTCTGAGGCACGTGCACTGCCTGCTGCGCGACCGTGCCGTTCCAATGAATTAATCATCAATGTATATTTAAATGTATGAGTCGATTCATGTCAATTAATAAGCTTTGCAAAAAGGAGTAGTTCCAGACAGTACTCTTTAAGAGACTCATTATCCATTAGAAAGAGAAACTAAGAATAAAGTTTTAGTGACACACAAAGCAGACACCCAAAACCAGACTCATTTGAACAGTCATAAAGCCATGTTGCATGTGTGAACGGAAAGCAAGACATGCTAGAGGAACAGATTGAGGCACATCCACAAAAACATCTAACTAGAAAAACACTCAAAGAGTGCAGACGTTTTTTTTTTGGAGAATTTTTCCAGCTTATTTTGTGTTTTTTTTTTTTTCTTCTTTTGGAGATTGCAAAATGTCAACTTTTATCCTTAAAATTGACCTGTACCCCAGAAAAAGAAGCACAGGAGTGAGAAGAACAAAGCTGGTCTGATTCTGAACTATGTACCATCCAAATGCAGTGGCTGGAGTCCCAGCTAAGTCCTATGATGATGACGACATCAACTACAGAGATATGGACTTTGACTGGCGAGGGAAAAAAAACCCTGTCGTTAACACCACAGAGACCCCTCAGCCAGAAGACAACACTAAGATGTGATATCAGCTCCTATGGGGAACAAGAGAACCATCAGCCTCTAGAGACTCAGAAAGAGCCACAGGCTGTTGAACAGCCAAAACAGTCCCAGCAAGACTGTGGCTGTGTCCGAAATGGCATACTAACGTACTACATACTACAAACTCGTGTGTGTATATACTGTATACTACATACTATAAGTATTATTAGGATGCCAACCATTCACATTGTGGTATACTACTCAGTTTCCCATGATGCATTTCAAACCTCCGACGACAAAAATCAGAAGCACACCAAGCTATCAAATATCTCTGTTGATTCGCCACATTTGAAAGTTCAGAGAGCATTTTAGGTGAGAAAGTCACCACGTAGAATACCCAAATGTGGTCATTTGTGCCATAAAACGCACTGATACAAATTTCATTTCGGCATTTCGGACATTCCGCTATGCGCCCCATTATGCTATCGAAGAAACTTCCAGTCGGCTCCAAAACAAGAGCCCATTTACAAAAGCGTTAAAGAACTAAAAGGAGATGATAAAAGGCACATTTATTTTGAAAACGGAAAGCTTGCTAGTGGCCGATTTTTAGCTGAATGCCGGTCGGTCTTGCATGGCGCAATGCATTATGGGGCTCACAATGCATTATGGGGCGTTTGAGTGTGACTGGTATGCCCACCTTGCATACTTGAAATTTTTTTCGATATAGTATACATCCGGGTATTTCTTGTACACTCAATCTTTTTATACTATCCAATGTGAACACACTACATTACACTACACACTACCCTGTAAATTAGATCCTGATGTCAATGGTTTTTTTTTATCTGGTTAAATAAAGGTTAAATAAAAATAAAAATAAAATACATACTCATTTTGACGTCACACTTAGTATGAGTAGAACGTTAGTGTGCCATTTCGGACACATCCTGTGTGAGGAGATAACAGTTTTTCATATCAGCCCTCAGGACACTGATGAGGCCCAAAGACAGCAGAAGCACCTGAGGACAAACAGGAGTCTGTTTCTGTGCCTGAGAGCAACACCAATACTTTGGTCAACGAGGGAGACAGTAATGAGCACCACAGTGACCATGGCACCATAAACCTGACATGACCGAACTCCACACTGAGAAGAACAACAGACTCGAGGCTGATCTGGCCAGGAGTGGGATGACGACCACAGAGAATACAACCCTTAAGGCAGATCTTAACCAGGCCAAAGAGGACCTTCATAACAAGACTCAGCTGTGGGAAAAGGAGAAGTCCAATTTCCTACATAAGAACTGCAGGTTAAAGGCTGATCTGCTCAGGCCAAAGCTGACCACGAGAAGGAGAGTCAGCAGCAGACAGAGAAATGGTCTATGCTTCTTAAGGAGCAGAAGGAGAAACCAGACAGATGGCAGAGGAGCAGAAAAATGTTACAAGTTACCTCCAACTGCAGAAGTTGGAGTTGGGCAAGGACAGGTTTCAGTTAATCACCCAGATAGAGGAGTGGGGCAAACACAAGACTGCCCTGAATCAGGTTAACCACACCATCAAGAACATGAAAATGCAGCTGAAGGAGAAAGCCAGTCTGCAGGGGGGATTTCCGGCATGAGGGTCACTGTGGGCAGGCCTGGAGAGTCCAGCATTAGCCTGTCTGAAGCACAAATGGGAGGACGAGAAGTCTTCCCACCTGGCTGTGCATGAAAGACATAAATCCAAACTAGAGGAACTTGCCAAGGCCAGAAAGGACCTTGTCGGTCAGAAAAGTCAGTGGGAGGAAAAATCTGAGCTCCTTGAGGAAAGGCCCAGTATGAGGACTGCCCTGAAGAACCAATTAAAACAAAGTTTTAAAACACCTAAAAACAACCGGAAAGCAAACAAACAAAAAAAATTAAAAATGAAATTTGACAAGAGATCCATCTTCTTGAACATCTTCAGTTTAATCATTTCCCCTTTATTTCAGGTTAAGTCCTCTCTAACCATTAACTCTGAATTTGATTGGGGCGGCAGTAGCTCAGCCTGAAAGGACTTGGGTTGGGGACTGAAGTGTGGCTGGTTCAAGTCCTGACTGAACCATGTTTCAAAGTTAGTTTGGCAGCTGGAGAGGTGCCAACTGACCTCCAGCATCTCTCCATTCATAAAGGATCATAGGACCTGTTTGTGAATGTGCATGTGTATTTCAGCGTGTGTTTGTGTAACATGTTTCAAAAACAGAGTGTAAAGAATTAAATATCCCCATGAGGGATTAAAAAAGTAATCTTCTTGAACATTTGAAAGCCATTAGGTGATAGTTTTAAAGGTGTATCTTCCTGCACAGTGTTGCTACCACTGAGGAGTATATTTCCTGTCATGTGTGGAGATCAGATCCTGGAAAACAAGAGAAATATATGTCATTTTCTGCACATTCATAGTAGTTGGAAATTTGTTGACGTTTGAACTAGTATAGTTTTAAACAAATTTAACTGCTCTATATATGATTAAAAAATACATTTTTAATTAATTTGAAGACTTCAAAAGTCTCAAAGTGCTCGCACTCTCAATCACTCAGGCACAGATTCATATCCTGATTTTGCTTGAATCCAAACTTTTGCTAAAGAAGCTGCAGAAAAATGAGCCAGGAGACAAACGGCTGGTCAGTTTATCTTTCTCTAAACTGCAGTCTCCTAACTACTTTGTGTTCATAATTGCTTGTTCTATACTGTGTACATTTTCCATTGTTCCATCAGCCCATTATTTATTGTTGTTTTTATTGTCTTGATGGGTCTCATAATATTAACATACAAAAAATCAAAATGTGCAAATGATGCAAAGTCCTGTGGTGTCATTTATTCTTAAATATCCTTTAATGTAAAAAAAGAAAATAAATTCAAAGCACCAGGTAACTTAAAACAGTGTGAAGGTTGTGTCAGTGCTCAGACAGTAATTACCAGTCTTTGTCATCCTCAAACGGAACAACCACGCCATTTTAAATCGACAAATTGGCTGTAAATATTTGAACAAGCCTGAGGTTGTTTGACTTACTTTCTGCCAGCTTTAACTGACTAAGTCGAATACACATTTGGATCAGGTGATGTGCTTCATTTACTCCAAGGATAAGGCTGTTAAGCCCAGTGATAAGAGTTAAAATACAGAAAAGCTGTCTTAAAATAATCATGGACTATGTATGAGGGGAAGCCTTGATTTAAAATAATGAATGTACCAGACTTTAGAGGATGGTATCCAATGATCTTTTTTTAGAACAAGCCAGCTGTGGTCTCCAATAAAGTAAAAACAACACAACTAAACTCAGTGTAGTAGTTTATTGTTGCTATTTAGCCATTGAAAGTTAACAGTCATTAGCTATCACAGTTTATTTAAGCCCCCTTTTTGACACAGAACCCCAAATTTCCTCACACACAAAATTGCACACTATAAATCTCAAACACACACACACATACACACACACACACATACACACACACATTTATACCATGTACCACATCCCCACTCAAGTGTGACTGCAAAGTCATCTCCGGATTCAAACAAAACTTTAAAGAGGCTTTTTTTATTGTGACCCCAGTCCTCTATCAGATCTCTGTATGTTATATGAAGACATGCTGAAAATTCATTAGACACAAGGCAGTCAAACCTGAAGAACCTGAAATAGTTGAAGTTATACATTTGAGGGTTTTGCTTTAAATAGAAAGACTTGATTGCTGCATGCTATCTCTTTTTAAAATATACTGTAGATAGGATGGTATAATGTGGTTCTAGTATGTGCGATAACTTCATCCCAAAATTGCTTAAATATTGGATATAATATTTTTTTGCACAATAGCTTTTTCTTTTAGCCCCTTGGCTAGTTAGCACTCAACAATCTGACTCTGGCTCTCTTTAACATTTATGACTTCTCTCCCTGATTTCCAGTTAACATGACAACTAAACGGACGAAAACTGAGAGTTTTCATTGTTTTTGCACATTCAATTTACATGAGAATGATACCTGGAGTGCCTGAATCCATAAACTTGAAACCGAGGTCAAACGTTTCAAAACTGATTTTGTCTTGGTCTCCGTGTAAGCAGCAATCCCCATTGCCAGGCAAAACACTGATCGAATGCGCAGTACTCTCTCAGATGAAGAGAGCATACACTCTTAGAAACAACAATAACAACAACAGATATGGCCAATTACCAAGCAGCGTGTGTGCCGATAACTGTGCTAGGTTTATTATCACCCCTCCAACAAAATGTGGATTTTCTGTGTCCATTCTCTCACCAGTGGAGAAGTATTTATTGCATTTGCCAAGGACACTCCAAATTTACATCACCAACTTCTGGCCTGGCATACACTCTATACCACGGATCAGTCGTTCTTGCAGATTTATGTTATCACTCTATATTTGTGTAAACATGGAAAATGCAATGGAAAAAAATGGGAGAGAATGAGACGTGATGTAAAACTCTTTGAGTATAAGAGACAAGAAAAGTGCATTATAAGCTCAAGTCCATTTACAATTATGTTTGGAAGGATCATGCCTTATTTGACTAACACTGATTAGAAACTGCATTTTGCTTTGCACTAAATATTGTGGATTGTTAATACTTCTAACATTTTCAGAAAAGAGAGTATTTAGTGCATCATATCTTTAACCCTTACATTGATACGCATTGTAACGTTGTGCATTGAGTCCTAAAATGTATGACTTAGTATTTTGGCACTTTCAGTTCCCAAGTTCCAAAGTCAATGGGATTTAAAAGTATTCTGAAATTATTTCCGTGATGAAACAAGTGTACAAAGTTTGAATTTTTCCTTTGGCAACATAAATGAAACAGATCCCACAGAGGCCACGACAACAGCCAAGGGCACTGACTTGATCAGGTAGCCAGACTAAGAAGAGACTCTCAAACAAAAGGTGTCCATATGGTGTCATGAAATGGAAATGTGGTAACTACCATTTTGTTGTTCCGTTATACTGTATCTTGATAGTTACTGTTACTCTTGCTGATTACACTTGAATTTTAAATATTCCATTTTGCATTTGATTACCTAACCTTGAACAGCAGCTGTGCCAGTCTGAGCCATTTTGCCAAGCTCCAGTTTACAATGATTGGGAGCATCCCAAGCGGGACGGCCTTTAGAGGAAGAAGTGGGAACTACAAGCGAGATGACAGCAGGAAGTGACTGCACAAACAGAGGTTAGCAGTCACTGATGCTTTTATTGACATTGCTGTACATTAACATTTAAGTTTTGTTTGAATGGGTCGCTGGTTTGGGGGAGTGGTTGCAACCGGGCCCCCATGTACATGCTTCTGCTGGTCCAGGTTCAAGTCCCACGTGTGACCAGTTTGCAGATTGTCTTCCCCTGCTCTCTCGCCCCCTTTCGCGGGCCTGTCCACTGTCTCTCTCCTATCAATAAAGGCACAAAACTGCACAAAAATACATTTAAAAGAAAAAAGTTTTGTTTGAATATATTGCGCTGCACCATCATGGTCGACCTAAGTCGAGCCATCGATGTTATGTTGGCTGAGCTGCCACAATATAATCTGACGTCCAGAGAAAAATGTTTTGTTTTTAACTTGAATTAGTTGTTTCTCTGGGGCAAGGAGATCCTGAGTTTGGAGGGATGGGAGGAACGAAGAAAAGAAAAAGGGGTAGGAGGGAGGATGTGTGATGGTTAGGTTAGAATTTAAAGGATCGGGAAAACAGATTTTAGATTACAGTAAAGTCAAACAGCAAGAGAGAGTTTTTGGTTTGAATTCTGGTCTGGATTTATCTGAGTGATATTTTCAAGTTCTCTGAGCAAATGTGTCAGGGTCACTCCAGGTAATTTAGGTATTTGGAATTTAAGCATATGGGCATACGGGCGATACGGTTATGCCATTTTGGGTGCCTGAAAATGGAACCCAGAGTGAATAAATCTGAAATCGCCAGCCTTGCATTTCCATTTGTACAAAAGATCCAAATATTTTCAGAGATGGTAATATCCTAGGCTGACCTCTCCCTTAAATGCAATATTTGCAAGTGCAAACTCCCAACATAAACAGAAATAATAGAGGAATATGGTGTCACTTTTATGCTGCTGAAGCTACTGAACTTGTCCTCCACCACCACTGTTAGTGACAAGTGAACAGCATCCGCCAGTGTGCCAGTGTATACTCCACTGCTTCTTGTCTGGTTTTGGTGTTTGTCCGCAGCAGCGTAATAGTGCCTCTGACAGGTCTGGCATATAGACTACAGCATTTTCAGTGTTTTCTTGTGGACGGACCCATTCTGTAAACTGAAGCCATCTTTAAAGAGAAAGTTTTAAGAACAAAAGTTTTCACCTCCATGTGAAGGGGCCTTATACTGTATGCCTGTATTTGTGAGGGCGAGCAGTTGTCCCTATATATCAGCCAAGTGACTGACAGGCCACCAACCTTTCAGAGACACATCAACATTGCTTTTTTTCCATGTCTTGCCACACTGCTGAGTCCATTACAAGTGGATGGACACCATTCTTTCAACTGTGTGTGCAGTCACGAGGAAGAGACGGGTTGAGATCACCCATTGCTAGTTAGCTTAGCTCAAACAGTAGGGGTCGATGGGTAGTGCTGGCCTGCCTCTGCCTGAAGATAACCTCTTCAGCAACTCTAAATAGTCCCAAGACAGTCCAGCTGCAGACCACCACTCTCAGCCAAATATCTTGGAGACTCTACACCTCCAACGCCAGAAGGAAGTGACGTCATGATCACCTCCAGTGACCGAAGGAAATGGTGTCAGTATTTTGGTTACCTTGGTAATTTGATTCCTCAGTCAGGTTACATTAAAGAACACAAAGTTTAAAATGCAGGCCAAAGTAGAGCATATTAAGTGTGTTGCACCTCCATTTGGCGTAATGATCTCAAGCGTTTTCACTTCCTAAAGAGAATCACAATTGCTTTATTTGCTTGACAGTCCTATCACAACCTGTGTTTACAGTCACAGCTGTTTTAACCGTAAAATGGGGTTAAGGCAGCATCAATTCAAGGTTTTATTAGTTAAGCCCCCTTCACACTGCCACGCGGCAACCGCCCCAAAAACAGCCTCCCTGCAGGATGCAAAGCGTTTTTTTAAGTGTCTGCTGACGCTGCGTACGAGCATAGGGTCTGAGGCGGCAGTGAGGGAAAGGAGATTCAGTGAACGTCACAGCAGAGCCGCCCAAAAGTCCTTCACAACACTTCCTCCCCAAACACTCTGAAGTGAAACGCTGTCTCATGCCAAGTTTTTCTCCTGATTATCTTTATACGATGGAAGAGCCCTTTGGTAGAGCTCATTTAATGTTTACTTTGACCTGTGAAGTCTGCTTTGCGGCAGGGCAAAATCCACAGACATTATATCCGTATAAAATATGTATACAATATGAATTTCATACGTATACGTAAAATATACAGGCATATTAATTTGTATGACAAAATCTGTGCTCGCTCACGTGGGCGGCAACCACTTCTCTGTCCCACCACTGCGGTTAAAACTGCTTCTTGTCTGCCGGCCATCCCTCATTAAAATGACTGGAGGTGGTGCACTGCCTCGCAGCGGTGTGAAGGGGGCTATATAGTCGTTTATATATACGTCACGTCCGTCTCACATTGGAGGAGCCGTTAGCCGGCTGAGAGTGGAGGTCTGTAGCTGGACCCCTGTCAACAGTCCTGAGTACTTGTGACTGTTTTCTTACCACGTTATGTTATGTTCTCTATTTTTAAACTAAGATTAGCACTTCATGTAATTTCCTTAGGAAATATACAGGATACATGGTAGATGTGCTGTAGGTAGGTCAACAAGACTAAGCCTCTGTTTGAGTAGAGGGAGATTGGTACGAAGGATTATGGCAGACTTTGTAGGAGAGGATGATTTCTTTGAGAATGACAAAGATCCACAATCTTATCTATCAGAACCAGAATATACGGAGGAGGAACTACATGTTTTGGGAGTTGAGTGTGCCTGCAGAGAAGCTGAGACAGTGGAACACTTAGATTTTTTAATGTATTTCTTGTTGCTAATTTGCAGTGGGGTGAGCTTGAAAGAATGGTGTCTGCCTGTCATGGACTCTGCAGTGAGGCAAGAAATAAAAACAAAATAAATGTTTCCCTTCCAGTATAGCCAGCCTTTCACCCAGTGACACCTGGGATGGGCTTCAGTTCAGTCAGCTGTGTGTTGATGTGGTTCAGAAGCAGTTTGTTGACTTTTTGACACATAATAACCATCAGATGTAAGTGCAGCAGGTGAACACGTACAGACACGGGGGACCTGTTAAGTCTTCTCTGTCAGAAAACTTTTCACATCCCCTAAAACAAGAAAGAGCACAGAGTGGATTCACGTTTACATACATTTTCACAGGACTGCATCCAGAATGAAAAAGGGAACCAGAGTACACTTCCACTCCATACAAACCATACAAACACTCTCAGACAAATGAAACTCATGCCACTCTGAGCTCAAAAGATTCTTCGTAAGTTCTGTCTGAAGCTTTCTCTTCTCTTTCTTCTTTCTTCTCTTCTGCAAAGAAAGAAAAATGTTGATTATTATTTTGTGTTCTCACTTTGTTCCACCTGCTCTGTATGCCAAGTTAAATGTTAATGTACATCTTGGCACATTTTTTACTAACCAGCCAAGAGTTCACTCCTTCATGCCGTCCTGAGGAGGGGGATCCTGTCACCCTTTAGCCTCCCCTGTTTTAGCTCACACTGTGACACAGAGACCTTTGTCACAACTGCAAGATCAAATACTTTATTTGGTTGCCTTGTGAGGCACTTCGTCTCCAATTCAACTCCCATCCATGTCTTATCCCTTTCGGGATCCCAGCTGACATTGAGCAAGAGGCAGGATACACCCTAAACCAGTCACCAGTCACCAGTCAATCACAGGGCTACATGGAGATACAGACAACCATTCATTCTCACATTCATACATTTAGAGTCACCAGTCAACCTAATGAGCATGTTTTTGGTCTGTAGGAGGAAACCAGAGTGCCCAGAGAGAACCCACAGATGCATGGGGAGAACATGCAAACTCTTCTGTACTGACTGGACCAGTAGCCGTCTTGCTGCTTACCTGCTGCACCACCAACCTCCCTGATTTATATAACTTAACTCAAGTTAAAAAGCAGCTCTCTATAGATCTCCTCCAGGAAAATAAACTTCCAACACTAATTTGAAAAAGGTGCTGCCAGCATTTGTCAATTTGAGGGTTTTTAGATTTTGCTAAGTTCCTGCAGATATCACATACATGAGTTTTACTCTGAGAGTGGATTACTCCAAAGGTTCACAGCAAAACAGTGACAGGAAGTAACTGAGAACCACTGATTTGGATCAACATAATGACAGACTTACAACTAGACAAACTTATTAAAACCAGTGTGTTAACCACTTCTCCACCAAGCAGGACGTCTTTCCTGAGCTGTCAAGCCTTCCTAAAAATGTTTTGATCAAAAGAGTCTCCTCAAGAAGATTTTAACATCATCAGACCAAAACCTTTTGTCAACCAGGCTGTTCTGATGTTTAGTCCAGCTGTGAAATAATGTATTATACATAATCCTAAAACTTCCAGAGTTTTTGTAGGCAGCCTTACGTGAGCTTTGAGAAACTGCTATCTGACCTCAATCTACCATTTTTGCCCGTTTCCTTCCCCACCTTTTCCTTCAGAGTGTGTCCTGTCTGAGTTTTCACTGGTAGGACAGGATTAGTATTGGTTTACAGTGGACACAATACGTCCCTGTTCTCTTGCTCCCTCCTGGCTGCCCTACCGTTGTCTCGTCCTCGATCATTTCTCTCAGTCTGTCTCAGCCTGTTCCTCCAAAGACTTGCTGTCATTTTTCTCACATTCAAGTCTCAGGTGTATCTGCCTCTTGAAGGCCAGTGTGACATCCCTACAGCTGCCGTCACTTGCCATCTTTATCTCTTAAAGAAACAAGTTAAGATGCTCCAATCAGGCTCCTTTTGGACAATACAAGCAGCCCATTTGTGAGGGTGTCTGATACCAATAGTAATATCATGTTTCACGTTCTGCTATGCCAATTAATTGATTGTTTAACAAAATTAAAAAGTAACACAACAATTGTCAGTAAGGAAAACAAAATTTCACGTAATGAATTATTTATGTGTTTATTCATGTGAAATAACAAATTCTTTAAATGACCGACAAAATTAAATATTATTTCAATCCAATGGATTTCAATCCAAAGACAGGTCCTCAAACGCATCACGAAGCCCAAAGAGCTTGCATTGCTTAGCAATGTGCAGCTTACATATCTTAGCTTCAACATTGGATAAATTTCCATCCATTCTCTCTCACACTTATTTGTTTTGGGGTCACAGGGGGGCTGTCCTAGTTGACATTGGGTGAGAGGCGGGGTACGTCTCGAACATTCGGCCAATCACAAGGCCATATAGAGAGACCCATACCTCGGGACAATTTGGAGTCACCAATCAACATATGAGAACGTTTTTGGTCTGTGGGAGGAAGCTGGCCCCAGGGCCTAGTTTACGTGAGGAGACCATTTAAACTCCACACAGAAAAGCCCTGACCAACCCAGGAATTGGACCGGCAACCTTCTTACTGTGCCACCATGCTGCCACTAGATGAGTATTGTTGATTAAAAAGACTAAAAACAAATTTCTGGGGATTTTAAAGAATTGCAGGAGCAGTGGACAAGAGGGCGAATGATTTGTTGACATCCCAATAGTTAGCATTTTGACCAAGGGTGATTGTATTTCTGACTTTAAGCATCAGTTCTGATCAGATCATGTATTTTTAAGAAATATAATTCAATCGAGTGACTTTTTTTAATAGTTAAAGGTCCCTTGCTCCCCCTGCAAAATCATTTTCTTTTACTGTTGTTTGAATGAGCTTAGGGAGCAGAACACCTTTGACTTTACCTTCAGCTAAAGGTGAAATGCACGAGGCCTATTTAGAAAAAAATGCTCAGTTTTTCCTTCCGGGGGTTTATGATGTCATAGCTATACAGCCTCAACTTACATGTGTGTTTTCTGCTCATCACAGACTGACGCTGTGACAGCTCAGAGCTCATTATCATGACCTCAGGTCGCCTCCTTGCCTGAGATCTCAACGTTTCCAAAGAGGCAAAAAGAGCTGCATTAGATTCTGTAATGGCAAATTTGTGTATCTTTCCACAAGAATGAATAAAGCTGAAACATGAAGGATCTTGAACCAAATGCTGCTTTTGTGAGTTTTTATTACAAAAGGGAAAATGCAGGCTTGCAAGTCCTGAGACAATCAAAGGGACGGAGATGGGAAGTCCATCATCTGCAGAAAAAGTCTTAAGACATAAGAAGAAGTGCTCACATTTAAAGCATTGCAATACAAGGATATGTGTGTTTGGTATGCATGTATGTGTGTTTGTGAATATTTGAGTGTGTGCATGTAGAGGTATGTGTGTATGTGTAAATTCATAGATGATGTCCTGGCGTCATCTCTAAATTATTAGACACAAACAGCTGATGTCTTTGTTGGTACTATGTGTTTGAACCAAGGACAAGGACATCCATGCGCCACTCATTTAATCTATATGTATGTAATTCATCTCATCTACGTGTGAGACTCTGCTCCTGTCAGGAAAACGTCATAAAATAACTTAAACCATCCAAATGCTGATGAAGTGAAGTAATAAAAATAACAATATTAACGATAATTGTGTTTAAAAATGTTATTATTACCTTGTTACAATGCAGTTTGACTTTGATTTGAAGATTTATCTGTTTCTTTGTACAGCATTAAAAAAATCTATTCATTGAAATCCAGTGTATCTTGAGCTGATGCATATCAGCTGTTGATGAGACTAAATTGCCCCTATTTTAAGGTCTGAAAATCTGGTCTCCCTGGGTAAAGTGCCATTCCCTATTTAGCTGTTTAACCAATAAATCATGAAATTTGCCTAAAATATTAACCTATTAACTACTATCAACCTCTAATGTGTTAATTTTGAGTTCCTTTCAAAGACCTTACATATTTATGTTTCCATTTTTAACAAGTTCTTATTTCCGCATCTGCTATTTTAAAAATATATATATATCCATTAATGTATTTGTTTATCCATTTATCAGGATTTTTTTAAAAGAATTCTTACTCAGTGATTCTCATATTTATTCATTTATTATTTAATTATTCATCTATTAATTTATATTTTTACAAAATGTTTTTATTTATTCATCCAGTCATTATTTTTCATATTTTTTTTCTAACTCACTGATTCTCATTCATTTATTCATTATTTATTTATTTTTATTCGATCCATTCTTTCATTCTAATTATTTTTTTCTATATTTAGTTATGTGTTTATTAATACAAAACAAGAGGGTGGATCTTATTGCCAATTTGAAAATGGATTTTTAAGTAGCTTTTCTCCTGACAGCCTCCAACATCTTTCAAATAACATTTGAGTTGTATACATATACAAATGTATACATATATATTTGGAGAAGATTCATTGTTCCATATATCATTTATACCACTTCTACCTGTTTGGGTCAGGGGGCCTGGGCTTATCCCAGCTCCCGTTGAGCAGACAGACAGCAGAGTGAACTGTGGAGTGGTCAACAGCCAAACACAGAGCTGACATATACCGCTTTCACACTAAATTTAGCGGGTCAAAACGGTTAATTTCAACATGGATTAACCTGCTTACAATCAGCAGGTGACTATTTTCCCACTGCCAAGAGACCCGGGTCTTATTGGCAGCAGATGGGCTGTTTATTTTCCTCTGGTGCATCAAGTTGATGTCACCACATTGATGACATCATCAGCGCGACGAAGCACGTTCATGTAATCTATGGAAAAGAGCATAGAGGCCATGGACATGGTTTTCTGTACTTTATAATTTTGTCCCTCTTTATAAATGTACAAACTCAGCGCTGATGATATGAAGGCAGATGGAATTTGTTGCGGAGAAGACAAAGAGTCACGAAAGTTTCAGAAAGAGGATGCGGGTGGGATGTTATGCGGAAATAACACCAACGTCATCCGTAAATTTGACCCAGGTGTGATGTTCTCACTGAAGCTGATTGGAGGTAAGCCGGTTGAAGCCTGTGTCACTCGCAGGGTCAGTCGACTCGGAAATGCAGATAAAACCTTTTCAAACTGCCGATTGTCAATGGGTTTATTGGGTTTTGTGCCAGTCTGACAGGGGTAACAGAGGGAGACACCATTTACATTTACACTCACTAAGTCACTAATTACCTAATAAGTATGTTTTTGGTCTGTGTGGGGAAGCTGCAGACCATGCAGAAAACCCATGAATGCACAGTCCAAATCAGAATAAGGTTTTAAAAGGAAAAAATTAATTATCCCCTCTTGTTTATAATCCATGTGCTCTATCAGCTGAAAAACTGGGCCTTTAATTTGAAGGTCTAATCTATCTTTACCTCTCCTCCTTCCCTCTGAGCTCTGAAAGTTTGCCCTGTCCTCCTGCCGCAGTGCTGCTGAGCTAAATCTAGGACCCCATCATAAACTGTATACTGTATGTAGGCTAGACCCAGATAAGTACCTGAACTGGGTTAGTCCTTCCAGGACTTAATCCATTACGCTGTGGCTCCAGAGGGCCCAAAAGCCTCTGGGACAGCATGCATACTCCAATTTAAGTCTGTCCTTATAAGGAAATGTGCTGAACAAAGGATACAGAGAGCAGTTTGGTATCATGTCCCGTCTTATTTTATGCCTTTTTTCTGTGTGCTGTGGGGATGTATTATACAGTATGAACAAAAATTAAATATTATATAAGTGTAAAATATCATGTGTACGACAGCTCATGATGTATTTTAGTCAATATATTATAAAGACCGTTGGCTCCTAAATAGAAATTAAAAACTAAACTGTAGTATGTGTTAATGAAAGAAGTAAATTTAAATAAGTTTGTACATCTTTCTACTCCTTCTCAAGTGTGTAAACTTGCTGCACGAGGAACATATCATCAACAGTTTACCGTCTTAGGTGTTCTTTGTTTTGGTATATGCATGTATTTGTTTAGGATGACTATCCAAGTTTGTTTTTTACATTTTTGAAACAAGGCATTCAATTCGATTCGCTTCGATTTACGTGAATAAAAAGGCTTAAAGGACTTCTGTCATGCCTGTTGTAAACTTTTTTTACTGTCCAATTGCTCCGTTAGCAGTCATGATGTCTTGCATGCACTGCCGCTTGACACAAAAATAACATCCATGCAGAGATCATGTTAATGTCTTGAGTTGTGTTGATGACTTAAGCTAGTTGAAGCACTTTGGTGAAAAAGCACCGTGTAAGAGCCATCGTTTTGGCTTCGACACTTTCTGTCATTATTATAGCTTCAGCACTATTTTCCTCAAAGGATGCTGATTGGACACTGAGTCCACATACTGACACCCTGTCCAAATGGAGACAAAAAAGTTTTTGTCTTCACAACTATTTTTCCATAAAGACGGAAACATTTGTTTCCAGAAATGTGTGCATCCACGCTAAAACATAATGGCTGTTGTACAAAAGTACATCTTGTATGTCAGGCCTGTAAGTGGTGCTGTAACCCTGCTGCAGACAGACAGAAACACCAGAGAAGAAGACATAAAGCGTGTGCATACACCATAAGAAATATTAACAAACTCTGCTGATCTCCGTGTTCTCTTGTTGCTCATGGAAGTTGTAGAGGAGTAGAAGGTTTTGCTGTTTAAGACAAAACAAGCTCAGCAGCCTCCACAGCATGAGAACAACACTGCTGTAGTTTGCCATTGCTTCTGTTGTCGTTGAGGTTGTTGTCAGGGAGATTTGGGCTTTATTATATTTTTTTCTGACACTAACTGTATTCTATATCCACACCGAAATACTCAATCTGTGTTTTCGGATTTATCCACACCTTTATGATTAAAAGCCTGTGTGGATACACATGAATTCGTCTCCATTGGGACAGCCTCCAAGCTTTATTGTTTCAGCATGAAGGATTACAAATGGATCTGCCTGATTACAGACACTGAACCAGGCAGATCTAGCTTCACCACAAGGTTAGTAAGGGACCAGTCCTGCACCAAACAGAATTTATAGGGTTTTACTGATTATTTCTACAGCAGGTCTGTATCAGAGCTCTACTGACATCATTCCCTGAAACATTTTTATGCAGGTGTCAGCTTTAGAGGTATTAATAAAGCCATACTGGGGGCAGAAGTGCACAGTGCACTGCAAAACAATCAATGCAAGTGTGGTTGTTTATTTTCAAGCCAGAAATATCTAAAAAAAAACAACCTATGCTAAACCACATTCACTCAAGAATTCCAAAAAAATATCTGACCTTAAGAAAAAAAGGGCAAAATATGGCATTGAATTGGTTGTAATGATAAGAAAATTTCTGCCAACGTAATAAGGAGAATTTCAGTCCGTGAGGGTCTGAAATTAAAGTTTAATATCTGCTCTGGATACAAAATTTTATTTTAAGACAACCTTTGAGTTAAATATGTTTTGTCCAGATTAAATAACTGATTGAAAGCAACTCAATCAGTAAATTGAGTTGCTTGATCCAGACATGCCAGGAAATGGTGGCTGAGGATCAGTTAAGTGAGATTTTCTTGACTTGAAATTTGACAAATACTCTCACCCACATCTGAGTTTTGTGAAAAGCGTGATGGAGCAGTGCAAGGATTGTTGTAGCCAAACTGGGAAATTAGTATTGTTCTGGTTCCCTCAATGACAAGCCGATGGGATTTTTCAGTGTGTGTTTGGATAATTGCAGATTGTAAGCTCTAATGGGCTCTTGTTTCGTAGACCAGACACAGGCTCGGTGCACCTACCCTGCGCCGTGTCAACAGGGTGTGTCCAGGGCATTTTGCAATTTTCACGCAGGGCGCTGTCCAGTGCAGACAGGCATGCACCTACACCCCCGTACTTCCCCCTGGTGCATGTGCCAAAGACAGAGGAGAGAAGGCGTGAGTGGGTTTAACACAGCCAAGTGTAATCTTCACCAATCAAATGAATGCCACTCCTTGCCTTTAATGCACTGCGGGTGAGACGCAGTGACAATTTCACCTCATCAAGGACAACGACAGCACCAGCAGCAGCTGCAGGCGGCCAAGCTTCTCCCAGGAGGAAACTGATGTGCTGGTCCAGGGGGTCCAAGCTCACAGTACCAGAGGATATGGTGATGTGAACAGACCTCCTCGGGTCGAGTAATGCAAAACCAGCCTGGGAGGAAGTTACTTAAATTGTAACTCAAGTTTGCCCAGATATTTCTGAGACCCACTGCCCAACGTAAAAAAAAAAACAAACCCTTCAATGATATGAGGAGAAGGAAAGAAAGCTGTCTGATCAAAGAAAGCACACGATGGCCACCAGGGGGCGGTCCCTCCACCAGCCTCACAATGTGCTCAGCGGAGGACACTGCATCCTCCACCCTTTTCATGATAAGCATTGGGGGCTTTGGTGGGATTGAAATCGGGATTACAGTTATTATTTTTCTACTAAAACAGGGGAAGATGACTCTCCTCAGGCTGTCTCCTCCCTTATCCAACCAGTAATCCAAGCGCATGAGAAGGAAGAGGAAGGAGATGCATTGAAATACAATTCTTTTTCTCATGAATGATTTTGTGTATCTTTAATGTGACTGGGTAAATTGTGGCCAAAACATATCAGGCAAATTCCCACTGCACCAGGTGCACTTGCATCGATAATAGACCAGGTTGGAGCTAGCAAGTTTTCAGACACCTTAAGCACATTTTTGTGGCACGAAATTGTCACTGCGGCAACCTGAATCTGTCAGCACCTCCCCCTGGAGCCCCACCACAACTATCCCGGCGCAGCTGGTCTACCAAATTGCCAAATTGGCTGCACATGGTAGTGCGCCTGACTGAATTACCGCTGCGCAAGGTGGGCCAGGCTTTGCCATCCTGCACTGCACCAGGAAATTAGGGCCCAATACACTGATCATCATGATAATCTTTATGCACAAACGCAACTTCTCATGACAGGTGTGATAACCTTTAATGGAAGTACAACATGGTAATCTGGGTCGCAGCTATCCCTGCTGGCTCACTTGATAGTAGGGGCAGCTTGCAAAAACTTTACCTTTGAAACTTGCACCAACTGGTCCCATCATTTTCTCTGAATCTTCCATGGAGAAGGAAAGTTACTGAAAGGCTGCACGAACCACCCGATCGTTGAGTGGTTGTGTGGGACGGAAGTTGTCCCCTAACAACCCATCATTCCCTTCTGGCAGTTCTGCCCCTTTTATGTGGGACCGCAGCCTCCGAAACTCCTCGATCTGCAAAGACAAATGGAGTTATATGTCTTATAATCGAAGGAACAAGGTCCACATCCTAACAGGATTGACTGGGTGTGTTTCAGATATTAAGTGCTTCCCACAGGTCTTTTTTTGTTCTTACTTCTTAAATGTGTTTTTTTCTCATGATATATTTACTTTATGTTATTAAGATTAATTTAAAAGCCCTGGGCACTCACACAGGACATTTTAATCACTCCAGCTGCATTTTTATACCCTCTTTACTCTATGGAAGACTAGATATTTTAGCCAATAACAGGGCCTTCAAGTCTCACATATTCAGCATGTTAAACACACATTTTAACCTTTTCACACCCTCAGATCATTGTAGAGCTCAACGAGAGCTTCAACTACCCATCAGCCAATCAAACCATGATATACAGGTACATATCAGCCAATCAGAAAATAGCACTGCTGTTTCTGAATAACATACGGCAAGAGTGCCTTAACACATGAGTACAGCAGTTTATCTCATCATTTGATTTTGAAGCCTACTGAATCAGGAAATTACTTACTGTACCAAAGGAAAACAACAACGCACTTCTGGGAATATCAGCTTTTAAAACAGTTTGGCAAGACTGCATAGGAACTTGAAGCAACACAATCTTTGCTAACTAACCTACGATGCTTATGCTGGACCAAAATGATTGAACAGAGCCCTAAAGGCCTTTGAAATTCATAGGATAGCCTAGTATAGCAATGTCATTCAGATACAAATAAACAAGACAACCCTAAGCACTCACACAGACACAAAATTTGAGTCTTAATAATCATTTAGGAGCCAACACAGCTAAGGACCTACACATTGTTGCATTATTTTTTGCCTGTTGTTTCTTATAATGTCAAAGTTTATTCTGCCTGATGTAGCCCCTTTTTATTTATGAGCTCACTGAGCCTTTGTGGTTGTTTCAGATTAGACTGATTTTTGAGATGCTCGGTGTCCTGACAAATGACTCTTACTTAAAATGTCCGTAAGACACATCAAATGGATATTTTTACAGTCATGACTAACAACAGGCTTAAGACAATGGTCACTTTATTGAGACTGTAGATGCTATAATCTATAAATTAATCAATCAATCTTTCTTTGAATGTCACCTCGAGACACTTCAGAAAACAGAAGGTCAAAGCAACACTGTTCTCCTTTCTATGAGTAACTTTTATTAAATGATGTTTAGCCTAAGATAAATCCAATCCACTTTACAACCAAGGAGCCCAAGGGCCCAGCCTGACCATCTGCACTGGGCCTCTCTCTTTTGAGAGGACCAAACATCTTTTTGGTACGTCTGCACATCTCTGGTTGTTTTTTAATCACTCTCAAAAGTATAAGATCAATATTGTTGAAAGAAAGGACCCTGAAACTGACTTCCTGTTCCTGAATGCCAGTAGCTGCTGATACGATCAGAGCGCAGACCTCCTGTTGCAGATTGTTTGGCCAAAACAAACAGACAGATCCTGCTGTTGGACCATTAGCTTATAGAAGGAGAATTATAACCCACTGATAAAGTGCTAAATGTGTAGGCATGGCAACTGTTCAGCGACATGCACACATGCATTGTGCACACACTCCTGGTCTTTGAGCACTCAGAGGTGGCCGGATGTTGGAGGTGTGTGTTCAGGGTAAGCAGGACCTGCTGTTCCGTAACACTCACTGTTTGCTTTTATGTTATTCAGCAGACGCACCATAAATCTTTCAGGTATATTACACACATTGTGGTTTCGGTTTTCTACACTATGATGACTTTAAAACCTTAAGATGTACCTAACTAACTTTGAAAAACCTCCAACTTTAACAGTTTATTTTAACTATGAGAGAAAAAGGACATTTTGAGGTGATGTGGGTGACTGGAGGGTTTGGAAGCTGAAGAAGAGTTACATGTTACAAAATATTCAACCAGGCAAAGGTATGATATACTGTAAGTGATTGTCTTATCGAGTTTACTGATTCTGCATCCTTGAATGTCCATGGATAAATGTTACCTGTAAGAAACAATAAAAAAAGAATGCAAATTGAGCTGCCAAAGTGAACTGAAAATGCTTATTTATGAGAAAAAGCTTCTGCAAGGCCATTTTGATGATTGATAGCAAATGCAAATGCAGTCCATGGTTGTTGTTGATATTACCTCCATAATAGATTACATCCACAATCTTTTATTACATTTAAATTCAACGTATATGATGAGGACAGATTTTTGATCTGGTTGTCCATGGGTTTGTCGTCATCATAAATACTTTAAAGTCTCTGTATCTCTGCCCACACTTGTAGTTCCTTATTGCCACTGTCACTGTCAACCTCCTATGGATGCACCGCACTGTGAGTTAACCCAGTGCTGTGCTCATGATGGATGCATGTTGGGTTTGGATGCTTATTTATACATTTGTGTATATAAAATAAAAGGTATGACTTCAACCTGCTCTTTTGGAAAGTGCCTTGAAACTTGTTATGAATTAGTGCTATACAAATTAAGACTGACTGATCGATGATACACTTTGGTGGTTAATATAGCAGTGCAGGCACAAAGTATTTTTGGAAGCCAATCAGAGAGTTAGCATTCTGCTGGTTCTCTCTACCAACAGCATATAGGACTTTCCAGCCTGATTGTTTCTGATACAGTCCTGTAGTGAGCAAGAAAACATGAAAATTACTCAATCTTTTAAGCTGTTGTAGGTTGTAGGTGATGTTTGAGCATTTCCTCCTAATCAAGTCTTTGGTACCCTCGGCTGTGGCTATGATGTATCTATCATTGTAAATTGAAAAACAAAAGACATTAATCCATTGGGCCCTGTTCATTTTTATCCCTTGTTAACAGTGCTAACCTTGCACACTAGATGGACTTTCCAATATATTTCACTCGTCTATCTGGGAAATGGCCCATAGAAAGTGTTTGGAGAAGCTGAACCCTTCAGAAGAATATCCAGCAGGTGATTGGACAATCATTCAGTCAATCAATATTTATTAAAGGCCAATTAGATAATGCATATCGGATCGAAAGCAACTTTGTAAAGTAAACTCTTGTCAAAACACGCCAGAAGTGGAGTAAAAATGTCCTTACTATCGAAAACTTTGTAGTATTTTTTTTTGTTCAATTGAAGGTGCTATGAGGAGAATCTATTGCCGGCGACATAAAGACTCAGCTACCCATGAGCACGCGCGGCGACTGTCGTAATGCTGCGTTCCAGTAACCTCGGAACTGGGAGTGACATCATCTCCAACTTATCAGTGTTCTAGTTGAAGTCGGAAAAAAACATGCTGATTTACCAGGCTATTGTTAGCTGTTGTTAGCACGCCCTGCGTTGTTGTTCACAAATATCACATGAAGAATGTGATTATCACTATGGCAGCATTTTTGTAAATATAAGTCTAACAATACTATGTATACAGCTGATCTAGAGCGACACACCCCAGTCAAAAGTGCAAAAATTGATTATTGATTATTACAGGAGTTAAATAACTGTTCACACTGGGGGCATCCATCTTCCATTGTTAACTCGGGGGTGGCGAGGTTTCACCAAGATCCCAGTAGAAAATTCCGACTTTGGCTGACGTTCCAGTTGCAGTTTCCTACTCAGAACTCAGAAATTTCTACTTCTGACTACAACACCAAAAGACGTGACCCAAGCCAAAGCGTGTTTTTGTTGTGATGCTACAATGAGCTCGGACCTTCCTCAGAACTCTACATTGCTTTACAACTTCTTTTTTCAACAACTTACAGGATGCAAAGCGATGAGGTAATGTATCTCTTTCTAGTTATGTAGCGGTAGTTTTTGATGCGTGACAACAAGCAATTTTTGGAAAACTTAGTATCATAACTTTGTAGTCAGCTATATATCGCTACTTACAGCACGGTGCTCTAAGACGTGTCCGAATAATATAAATTTGCACTAGTTTCAATTGCCTTGTTCCTGAAGTTGAGTATCCAGGCCAGTCCAGCCCTGTCCGACCCCGCTGCGAAGCTAAGGAAAAGCATTTATAGGTAACCTATTTTGATGCTATAAAACTCATCTTAAAGTGTGTATTTTGGTCAGGCATATATCTAAAAGTGAGACTTTTTTATAATTACTTAGAAACTCCTCACAGTCTCTTTTATAAAGAAATGCAGTCAAGATCTGGAGCTGATAGCATCTATGCTAATTTCTATAACTGCAGTCACTTCCTGCTGTCGTCTCACCTGTATCTCCTATTGCTTCCTGCTCTAAGCTTGGAAATTGGCAAGATGGATCAGCCTGATTAAAACCTTCCTTTTAAGCACTCTATAATGTCATAATAATGTCAAATTTTAAAAACAGGGCAACATCAGAAGCATTCCTGCTACATCAGTCATTCAAATCTCCTGCATGTTTTTACCCTGGACCTTATTTCAAGTATTTATCTAAAATCCCATAGACTATTAGACTCAGGAACTTGATGTGCTACAATGCTAATTCCCTTTCATGATTTTGAACTTTATGCTGCACCACCCTATTATTTCTTTATTAATCCCCCCTTCCTTGAACAGATGCATTTTTCATCTTCCTGCTTTCATTACCCATAATGCCCCTTGGACAATGACTAATACATGAGGTCAAACATTGATGAGGAGAGGAGCAGCTGCAGTTGCTCCCGGCAGGTGGTGCAGTGGGTATTTAGTGTGATTTTTATGTTTTACCTGTAACTGTGAGATGGTCAGAGGGTATCGATACAGGATCCAAGTGACTTTTTCACTACAAGGTGGAGTTGTGAGGGATCCTTCATACACCCAGTAGTCTCTCAGTAAGGGGTCTGAGGGCGGATGGGAAATAAAATAGATTAAAGCTTTGAAAAGATGACTTTCCAGACAGTAAATCATGGGGGCAGCTGATGTAGACTTTCCTATCCCTTGCCACAGTATCCAGTTCTTCCTGGGGGAGTCCAAGGAGTCCCCAGGCCAAATGAGATATATAACCCTTCCAGCAGGTTCTGGGTCTGCCTCAGGCTCTCCTGCCAGTTTGGGATGCCCAGAAAACCTCCACAGAAAGGTGACCAGTTGGCACCCTAAGTAGATGCCCAAACCACCTCCAGATTTCTGAGTTCTTTCTATCTGTCAGGCTGGGCCCAGCCACCCTCCTGAGGGATCTCATCTCAACTGCTTGTATCTGCGATCTCAATCTTTTGGTCATTGCTCTGACCATAGGTGAGGGTTGAATCAAAGATGGAGATGTGAACTGAGAGCTCTGCCTTACACCAATCCACTCCTGCATCTCCCAGTTCATTTTACCCTCACTTATGAGGAGGATCCTGAGATACAAACTCCTTCTGGGGAGGCTAGGCTCACTCGTCACCTGGAAGGAGAAGTCCAGCTTTTTCCGGCAGTGAACCATGGCCTCAGATGGGGATGCTAACCCTCATCCCAGCCACTCCACTGCCTGCTAAAGGTGCATCTTAATTCACTGCTCCAAAATTCTGAAGATGGTAACTACGTGGATGTTTAAGGGGAAAGAATGGTCAAAGGAGAGTTTGACAAAGATCCAGTAAACCTTTAAGTGGGGTACACACACAAAGGTTATTGGGCTGTTTCTGTCCCAACTTTACCCCTTATTATCTCATGTCTTGTAAGATTATCCTATAAGATTATCCTGTGGTCTGCAGTGTATTAAGAGTGATATATTTATGATAGTCTGGGCCAACAATCATAAACTAAACCTGTTCAATCTGTACAACCAAAAATCTTCATGTATGTAGGGAAAGCTGACGACTCTCGAGTCAGGACTCTGTGAATTGTGAAGTGGAACAGAATGCAACCAATCAAGAATTGAGCTGACTGAGGAACATGTCCACATTCTTTTCTTTTATTTACTTCCTGACTTTCCGTCAAAAATGGTCCCAAGACCATCATCATTCCCTCTTCTCTTATGTCCTCTCTTATGGTGCATGTTGTTGTGTTTGCATGTTGTGTTATTGCTATAGACAACGTTTATGGTTGTATGCTTCTTCTTTTATTTTTGTTAGATCACAATTGATCACACAAGATTTGTGTCTTGGAGGACTAGATTCTAGATCAGAGGTAGGACAGAATCATGTGTGCACACCGGAGCACACCATACACAGTATGATCCAAACTGTTTAATGCCTGATTTTTAATCTTCATGTGTGGGATCTTGAAAAGATAAAACTCTCTTCAGATTTAGAAAATCCTCATGTGTGTACTCTGCTTAAGAGTGATTTCCAAGGGATGACTGAGGATTTCTGACTTGCCTCCTTTGATTGTTGGCCTCTCACTGAAAAAAAATCCCACACTGTTCAACCAAACTGTGAAAATAATTGTCAGCTGGAGGCAAGAATGGAGACAAGAACACAACATCATCTTCATCTCACATGTCAGCTGAGAGTTTTAGATAAACTGTAAAGAAACTCAGTTTTGGCCAACCAAAATGGCCAATTTTGGTTGAAAAACATTTTAACTGCTCCTGTTTGCTTATTGTGATTTGTTTTTATACTGTTATGTGTCATTCTATATTTTCAGACTAAGAGTAGCACTTAGAAAGAAACACGCATGCAGAAACCACCACACATGCGCTTGCAAGTAGATCAACAAAACAAAGCCTCTGTTGACAAGTAGAAGAAGATCAGTACTATGGTGCTAAGGATTAGAGTCGACTTTGAAAGAAGGGACGAGGAAGATTTTTTTTTAGGTTTAGTTTGGCATAAGAGTTTGTCTGGTGACTGTAGGCAGAGGCAGGCTAACACTACTCATTGACTCCCTGTGTTTGAGCTAAGCTAAGTAGTGGTGGGCAGGCTCTTCATTGTCACTACATGCACAGTTGAAAGAATGGTGTCTATCTGCTTGTCATGGACTTGAGAGTGAGGCAAGACATGAAATTAAACAAAATGTTTTCATATACCTTCAATGCTTATGTGGAAAGCTATAAAAGTGATGCTGGATATCATCAAGAATATCTGTTGACATTGACAATTTACTTTTGAAAAAAAATCTGCTCACCTGGTAACAGAGTGTTGGGGTTGAAGCACGGAATAATCTTGTTCTTCCCCTGATGGAGAAACTTAAATAAGTTACCATCATCATGCATGAATTTAAACATCATGAGTCTTACAAAACAGGCTAACCATATGTGATAAAAAGTCCTCACCTTGTACTGCAGATCCTGAAGTACTTCAGTGATGGCTTTCAGACCCAGATGCTCTTTTCCAATCTGAAAAAGACACATTTCAGTTAACAGTGGATCATCTGTTGGTAGTCAATGGATTATGATATTTTTTTCAAAGCACTAGTTAACATGAGGGTCTTTAAAAGGTTGATAAAACAGAGAGGTCCTGCAGGGGTCACCAGAACACTGGGATGAATAAGATGGTTTAAAGTAAAATAAAAATGGATAAACAGTCTTTAACTTTGTCTTGGTTCTGTTTAATTTCAATGTTGGGTCTTAGCTTGTGTTCCTTTGTGTCTTTTTGACCCTATTGTGTTTCTATGTGACTCCTGTCATCTGCTTTTTAGTTCAGTCATTGATGTTTCCTTTCCTTTTTTATTTTGTATCATGTCCTCTCTGCGACATTTCTTGTTTTACCTTCTGTCATGTCTGCCCTGATTAGTTTGTCTCACTTGTGTCTAGTTACCCCCAGTGTATGTTGTCTTAATACCTTAGTTGGATTTTGAATTTTTTTGAAGGGAAACTTTGTTTAGTACAAAAAGCTCAACCTTTTGTAAGTTTAGATAAAAAATATATATAAATTTTAGTGCAAATATGTATTCGGGTCCTGTTCCTCATTTTCTTAGTTTATTTTTTCCATAACAAAATAGCCTTAGCTGTGACTCACTAAGATTTGACCATGCAGCTTAGTTAATGTAAAAAAATGAAACCTTTCACACCGAAATCCTTTTTTATTTTCATACCAATATTTCAAACTGGAACGTAAACGTGGAGAGCTTTTTGAAAATGAAAAGGAAAAACGTTCTGGTAAACAGTGTAGTGGCAGAAAAGCAGTTTGTTGAACCAGGCTGTGCTTGCAGTAGTCATGATTGTGTGGTCTAAATATTAATCCCTTTCCCTCACATGGTTTTGTGAAGTTTCCTACAGCAACCTGAAGTGGATGCCTGAGAAGCTGTAGTTTTTTGCACCCTCACATTTGCCTCTTTTTTCAGCCTCAGAGGTTGCTGCTTGGCGGTGTCTCTTATATTTCAGGTTTTCATCACTTTGTGAGGCTTGGTTGTGTGATTGAACAGACAAAGAAATGGGCAAGATTATTTTTAAAAGAGTGACTTAGAATCAGTCAAGAGAGATTTTCTTCACCTCAAATTAGACAAATACTCTCACCTAGATCTGTTTTTTTGCAGTGTGAACAGTCAAAGAAATGGGACAGTTTAATGAAGACTCCCCTCCCCCACCCAGAAATAATATTTCTCAGGAAGGTTTGAGCTAATGTGACATGAACCTGTTCACTCACATAGACAAACACCACAGACAATCCCAGGAAGGATAGAACATCAAGCTGCTGAGAATGTTTTGGTTTTTTTGTAACACAAATGTTGTACTTATTTGTTACTCTGCTATAACCTGAACTAAGCCTGAGTGGTGGTAAATATCCTGAATGAATGTTTGATCGTCAGTTCTAACAATTGCTACTGATTGATTTTAGGGTTCAACAAGCCAGAAAACTGATTGTTCTTTTCTGGAAAAATTTACATTTGCCCTCCATCAGTTATGGTTGAAAGACATCTTGCATTAGAAAGATATATATTGCCAAGGAAAAAAGAAAACAGATTGTTGAAATATAGATATCTTCATTGAAAATTTTGGAGAAAAAGAATGTTTTTCTAACATACTGCTGCTGCTTTTTCAGTTGTTTGTTTTTATTTACTTCTGTTACTACTGTTTTATTTGTCCTCTTATGATTATTTTTTTTTCTTATCTTCCGATCTTTTGATAGTTTTATTGTATACTACATTTATACATTATCGCTATTGCTGTGGTCATTGTTATTTGTATTTTTTCTTATATGCCAAAACCTAATAAAATATGAAAAAAAAACTGTCTGGTAACTTCATTCAGAGAATCTTTTAATCCAAGGGAGTCTACATTTTTTTTAAGGGCTGCTTGCAGAAACTGTAAAGGGGCGTTCACATCGAATGCGACTTGGGCTCCAGCTGCTGCAGATGCAAACTCTGGTCTTTTTACATGTGGACCAGGAAACTGCGTCTGTCAACCTAGCTGAAAAATTTGAAGCTTTCAGGCGATGTTGCACTGTGAGAGCCAATCAGCATTGTATAGGTGCACGATGACGCCTGTGTCAGACTGTTTTTATTCCGGTTCACAAATTGACAATCTACTGTATGTCCGTGTGGGAAATGTTAGTCAGTGAGGATGTTAGTTCTGCCCAGAACTCACAAAGGATGCTGCTGCAGGTCCATCCGCTGCAGTGTTTTGTGGTTGATAGGTGAGTGAAAAGGATACAGTTGGAATAATGTCAGTTTATACATCCTGTTATATAACATGAAAAGATCGCGAGGGTGAAACTCAAGCGGGTGCAACATCACTGAGCAGAGGCGATGGCGACAAAATGTGCTATTTGTACAGGCAACGGAATTTGGGTTTGCCAAGTAGCGTTTGGTGTGAACGCAACTTAAGGATGACTGGACCACTCCAGCACACCTCCCTGAAGCCTATCAGAGATAGTTAAACCAGTTAAGCTTGGGTTAAATTCGGCTTAAATATAAAAATGGTTTAAAGACAATCCTACATAACATTTTTTGAATGGCTTAATAAGGCAAACAGTCTATCACTGTGAAGACCCTGGAGTGGATTTAGGGGGCCCTGGTCTGCCAGGGTTACCTGTGGACTGGCCTCCCTGTGCATCAGAACATGAGCACCAATGGCTCAATTTAACCTTCAAGCAGCAGCAAATTGCAAAACTTAAAGGTGCAGTGTGTAGAATTTGGGATTTTAGTGACATCTAGTGTTTAGATTTTAGAATGTTACATCATGTTACTAAGCGACGGTGAAGACCAAAAAGGATCGTGAACAGGGCATCATTTACAACAGATACCAGGTGAGGGTTTTTTCATTCCTATTTGTAACTATAATTTTAATAGATTATAGGTCGATAAGATGCCTCATGCCATAGTGGTAGATTTCAGGGCCGACAGCAAGGGTTGTATTCAAACATTGCTTTTAACCTTTTTTGTCTCAGAACCCACCTGTAGACAACATGGCCAATTGTTATGTCAGCCTCCACAAAGGGGAGACCCGCGGTAAATAAATACAAAAGCTTTTTCTAACTTAAAAAAAGAACAACGTTTCATTGGGATGATTGTACAACTATCTCAACAGACTTTACATACAAATAGAAATATTATATCCTATATTTACAGTTTTTCTGTTCTGTGAAATGCTGCCAACTTCTACACAAACATCTTTAAGCACAAAATTCTTTGCAAATAAGAGTTTGAAACATAGAAGATAGTGAAACAAAAGAGCCTCTAAAAGCTGTAATCACTTTACAAATTCTGTCATCACATCCTGTGGGACATCTGCTCAAAAATAATCACCACTGGGTCTCTTATGCAATCTAAGAGTTTTCTCATGCTGCTGTTAGATATGGAGCTAAAACACTGGCCTTTCCTTCTTGTAATAATTGTACGTGTTCATATTCACTTCTGTGAGCTACAATGCTCCTCTAAAGGGTTTAATCAATACAGTTTTTAAGTATTATGAAGACCATTTAGAGTAACTGTTCGCAGAGGCAGGCTAGCTGTACCCATTGACTTCCAGTGTTTGAGCTAAGCTAATTAGCGGTGGCTCTTCCTTGATACTGCATGCAGAGTCAAAAGAAAGGTGTCTATCTGCTTGTCAGTGACTCAGGAGTGAAGCAAAACATGAAAAAAAAAACACATGGTGTATCCCTTTAATACTGAGCCCATTAAAAATTTCTACACCCGCACTTGATTTCTATATAAGTTTATTTTCAATTTACCTGAACAAAAAGAGATATTATAAGGACTCCATTCTTCTTCCCAAGAGCATCATCCAGTGTGTTAAACAGAGTGCTGTTCCAGTGGATCAGGTGGAGCTGCAGATAAACAGAAAATAAAATCAGCATTTAAGAGGCTTAGCTTGTTTGCTACGCGTGTTTTGTTAGCATGCGTAGCTGACAAAACAAAGAGGAGAAGCACCAGCTGGAACTGACTGAGGGCTTTCCATAGGCTCTTATGTCAAGTGAATGTGGACATGGTGGAGGGAGTACAACACTTGGACCCTTGGACAGAGCTCAGATTTTATCCCAGTAGGGCTGAGAGCTGCTGTCCTTAAAATCTAACTTTAATAGTGAGAGTGTTGCTTTCAGATTCCTAAAGTACAGTGGCTGTGTCTGTGAGTTCATTTTCAAGGACTCTACAAGTTACAGTGTTATCTAAGTGGCAAACACTACTGCCAGTCCAAATAGATGAAAGATGGTCTGTGAGAAGCTTTTCTTTGTCACAATAACGTCTCCAGTGTTTCCAGGTTTTTCAGGTGAAATAAGCAACCAGTTGATAAAGACAAGTAAAAACAAGCCCAAAACAAGGGACCTCCAACTATTTTTAATGTGATAGAAACTTTTTTAAAGAGAAATCCACATAAACTGTGTTTGAATTTTCATCTATTGTACATTTCATTTTCACAGTGGCTTTTTTTCTTATTTGTATCTTAATTTACTTATTCAAAATCCTTTTGCTTGGAGGTGGAACATCCTTTTCTTTATACCGAAGTGAAAGGAAGGGGCTACTATTATTTTTAACTGTTACCACCTAACAGTCCATCTAACCTTGATTTTTGTGAACAAACAGGCATAGTTAGGCTCTTATCTGAGTTTTATGTTGATCCTCTATGGATTTATTATGGCGAAACAGTACACTGTAAAATCTAATTAGTTATCATTACTTAAAAAAAGCATGCAAACCGCTTGCACTTAAAAAAACAAGTGCAGAGAACTAGTTAATTTTAGTTATACTAACTAGCACTTCCTTTGTAGAGTACACTTACAAATGAGTTTAAGCAACTAAAACAATCAAGTGGAGTGTACTTGATAACTTACTTTGACTTAGTAGAGACTACTCAGAATTACTATTTAAATCTACTAAATGACTGCATGTAGGCGGGGTATACCCTGAACCAATCACCAGGGTATACCAGACAACTGTTCACGCTCACACTCATACCTATGTGCAATTCACAGTCACCAATTGACCTACTAAGCGAGTTTTTGGTCTGTGGAAGGAAGCCAGAGTGCCTGGAAGACATGCAAACTTCATACCCCATCCTTCCCCGGGAATCGAATCAGGTACCTTCCTACTGTGAGGCACATGCTCTACCTGCTGCGCCACCGTGCCGCCATGCAAACTCAACTCCAACAATCTGAGTGGTTCAAAAATATCTATGCAGGAATGAAAAGCAGGTTCCAATTTACTAAAACAATATGAGTTACAATTAAATATAATAAATCAAGGTGAAGAATGACGTTTGTCAGAAGCAAAATTCAAGACTGTGGCCACCTTTGCAACGGGCATTACTGCCTCCTACTGGCCCGGGTGTGGAATGGATCACACGAGTGAGCTTAACTAAAGAAAGGTAGTCTTCACTTAAAAAAATAAGTATTTTGCATTTATTTTGCATTTTTACACATGCAAGTGGTTGTTACTTAATAAATACAAGTCAAAAAGGCATATTTTTATTAAAATACTAAAGTTAACTCAAGTTTGCAAGTCAAGGCAGCTATTGGATTTTTTCAGTGTGAGACTGTACTTACTACTTATTGTTGTGAGTGAGCTTAACTATGAAAAAGTAATCTTTACTTAAAAAAATAAGTATTTTACATTTATTTTGTATTTTTACGCATGCAAGTGATTGCTACTTAATAAATACAAGTCATAAAGGCATATTTGTGTTAACGTAGTAAAGTTAACTCATGTTTGCAAGTCAAGGCAGCTATTGGATTTTACAGTGTAGAGCTACTTTAAAAATAGATTTAATTCCGGCTATGAGGATTCCTTTTTGGTGTAAATATCATTGTTGCCCCTCTTTTTAAAGTAAAATTTAGAGTTGTGTTTAGAGTGAGACAAAATAGTTTGTGTAACTTCTGAATTGAGTTTATATTGGTAGTAAAGAGTGCATCACATCCCTCCTAAGTTTGAGGGTGCATTAAGCCCGGATGATCAACCCACAACTACCAATGTTCACAAGCAACTTTTCAAAAAATGAAGCCCAAAGTCACTTATGATAAGCTGACCTGGCAACTATGCCAACCTCAAGGTCTTGGTGTGTGTATGTGACCTGTGTGTGTGGTTCTCATACCTCCATGGGGAAGGCCTTAAAGTTGACAGTGTGCTCTGATCCTCTCTGGTTCTCTTTGCCCCAATGGAACCGAACTTCATTGAGTTCATACTCATGATCACTTGGCAATGGACCCCCAGTTACCACTGACAACAGAAAAGGAAACATTGTGGGCAACAAAACAAGAAGTAGATGCTAAATAATAATAATAATAATAATAATAATAATAATAATAATAATAATAATAATAATAATAATAACAACAACAACAACAACAACAAGAATAATAATAATAATAATAATAATAATAATAATAATAATAATAATAATATTAACTAGACAATTCCCGCGGGAATCGTGAGTGGGGCTCGGACCGCTGCCGGGCTTTATCTTTTTAATACAGGCCAGCCTCAAGTAGCATTTCAGCTGGATGACTTGCTGAGTAAAACGATTACTAATCCTTTACTAATGTGCTTTTTAATGATGAGTAAAACATTTACTAATCCCTTAATAATATGCTTATTAATGATGAGTTAAACATTTACCAGTCTTTACTAATATGCTTATTAATGACGAGTAAATCATATATAAACCTGTGTATAAATGATTTATTAATAATTTTTCATGTCAGAAAAATGCTTTATGAATGATGAATTCAGTATTTACTAATCCGTTTTTAATATGCTTATTAATGATGAGTAAAACATTCACTTATCCTTAACTAATATGCTTATCAATAATGAGTACAACATTTCTAAGTGTGTCTTTAAATGTGTCATAACTGATTATTAATGTCAGAACAATGCTTTTTAAATGCTGAATTCAGTATTTACTAATCCTTGACTAATATGCTAAGCTGTTGGAGGCTTACTGGCTGAAAACTGTAAGCCCTATGGGCTTACAGTTTTCAATTTTGAAGAGAGGAGAAGTAAAGCTGCGTCTTGAGGTTTCAATGAACTGTGTCGTGGCATGAGTAAAACATTAACTAATCCTTTCTAATATGCTTATTCATGATGACGAAAACATTTATCAGTGTGTCTATAAATGTATATTACATAATATACATAAATGTATGTAATAAAAATGCAATGTATATACTGATATTCATGTCAGAAAAATGCTTTTAATATGATGAATTCAGTATTTACTTATTCTTTATTAATATGCTTATTAATGATGAGTAAAACCTTTACTAACCCTTTACTAATGTGCTTATTAATGATGAGTAAAACCTTTACTAACCCTTTACTAATGTGCTTATTAATGATGAGTAAAACATTTACTAACCCTTTACTAATGTGCTTATTAATGATGAGTAAAACATTCACCAATCCTTTGCTAATATGCTTTTTAATTATGAGTTAAACATTTACCAATCTTTACTAATATGATTATTAATGATGAGTGAAAACATTTATAAGTGTGTCTGTAAATGTGCTATTACTGATTATTCATGTAAGAAAAAAGGTTTATAAATGATGAATTCAGTATTTACTGATTCTTTACTAAAACGCTTATCAAAACATTTATCAGTGTGTCTATAAATGTGTTATTACTGATTTTTCAGGTCAGAAAAATGCTTTGTAAATGATGAAATCAGTATTTACTAATCCTTTACTACTATGCTTATTGATGATGGGGAAAACATTTACTAATCCTTTGCTAATATGTTTATTAATGATGCATAAAACATTTACTAATCCCTTACTAACATGCTTATTTATGATGAGTAAAACATTCACTTATCCTTAACTAATATGCTTATCAATGATGAGTAGAACATTTATAAGTGTGTCTTTAAATGTGTAGTTACCGATTATTCATGTCAGAACAATGCTTTTTTAAAATGCTGACTTCAGTATTTACTAATCATTGACTAATATGCTAAGCTGTTGGAGCCTTACTGACTGAAAACTGTAAGCCCTACCCGCTTACAGTTCTCAGTTTTGAAGAGAGGAGAAGTAAAGCTGCGTATTGAGGTTGGAAAGAACTTTGTTGGTGTCATGAGTAAAACATTAACCAATCCTTTCTAATATGCTTATTCATGATGACTAAAACATTTCTAAGTGTGTCTTTAAATGTGTTATTACTGATTATTCATGTCAGAAAAATGCTTTATAAATGATGAATTCAGTATTTACTTATTCTTTATTAATATGCTTATGAATGATGAGTAAAACATTTACATATCCTTTACTAAAATGATTATTAATGATGAGTTGAACATTTACCAATCTTTACTAATAAGCTTATTAATGATGAGTAAAACATTTCTTAGTGTGTCCTTAAATGTGTTATTACTGATTATTCATGTCAGAAAAAGGTTTATAAAGGATGAATTCAGTATTTACTAATCCTTGACTAATATGCATAGTTTTTGGAGGCTTACTTGCCCTATAAACTGTAAGCCCACAGGGCTTACAGTTTATAGGGCAAGTCACATACAGTTCTGTATGTGACTTGGTCCTGTGTGGCTTGATTAGCTGAGCTCCTGGAAGCACCTGGCAACAGGCCAAGTGATAATTAAGGCTCCGTTGTCATGGTTACAGGAACAGCTGCGAGGGGATGCAACAGTTTGGCTGTCAAAAATGACTGAAATTTGATGACTTCTGACAGTGTCAAACAGCAGGTTGTATCTTTGTCACCATTGGACCTATTTTCATTTTAAGCACATCGTAAGCGTCAGGAGAGTCTTGGAATTGTGAATTTGTAATTTTTATTAAGATAGTGTGAGAAATGACTGAGTTATCGCGATTTACAAACAGCCTTTCCAGAAGGGAGATGTCATATCAATCTATAATGGAAGTATATGGGAGCGTTTGATGGGATTGGGAGTAAACAGGTGGCTCTCATTTCATTTAAGAATGAGATAGGGCTTCACTTTTTGTTTTATATGGGGACAAGAGTCTCAGATCCGTTTTTCTGAAAAAATTATTCAGGTCCAATGTACTGTTTTCCAGTTATCGCAGTATGTGCGGAAATTTTTGGAGTTAGGAAATCAGTTCTGCCAAGCAGAAGTCCTTTGATCTCGTTTGAAATCTTCACTCTGATCTGAGATTTTGGGCCGACGCAAGGGAGATTTGAGGGCTCGCTGACTGAAAACCGTCACGGTTTTCATTCTTGAAGAGAGGAGATATACGGCTCCGTTTTAAAGTTTGAATGAGCTCTGTAAGTGCCACGACAAACAGTGTTTTTTTGGTGTGTTCGAGGAGAAATCCCATTCATTTTCAATGGGACTTTTTTCGCAGTTTTTCGCGAATAACTCCGCCATATTTTCGCGAAATTCTTATAAAAGTCATAGCACACCGATCGGGACCGAGCCGCACGTTTTGATATATAATTTGTTGGGGTTTTTCTCAAAGCCCTAGGACTAGATACACATCAAAATTTCCAGTTGCAAGATGAAGAAACGGACAATAAACGCACGGAAGAACACATGTGGCTCGTTGCAAAGCCCGAGCCCCAAATAATAATAATACTTTATTTATATAGCACCTTTAAAAACAGAAGTTTACAAAGTGCTTTAACAGACAGAAAAAAGGAAGAAAACAAAGCACAATAAAATCAACAGTCTGTTCATCAGCGACCACGAGAGTCAGAGGAAAAGGCGCAGAGGATCACATTAACTAAAGAAACAAAATGAGAGAAAAAATTATAAACTGTGGATTGAAACAGCTGGTAAAATGCATAATGGCAGGAAGATAATAGGACAGTAGACAGATGATGGATTTCCAGATAAATAGATTAATTTAAGATTGTTTAAGGTTGACAACATCACATCAGGAAGATTGAAAATAAGAAGGCAGATAGAAGACTGGTAAAAGGGAAAATAGATTAAAAAAAATACAGTAATAATGATAAATACTAGTAATAAATAGATCAATACATAAAATAAAGTGAAATAAAATAATGATAATAGAAACTGGGTATGTCAAAACAATAAAAGAAAGTAAAAATAGGATTAAAATAATGAGAGACCATGAGAGGGATAAAGACAGCAGATAAAGCAAGTAAGTTAAAAGAGTAAAGAATTAAAAAAATAAATAGATAAATAAATAAAATAATAATAATAATAATAAAAGAATAAGATCATGTAAAAGCAAGTCTAAAAAAGTGGGTTTTATGATGTGATTTAAAAGATGTTTCTCAAATCAAAGCAGTCAGAATTAAAAATGCAAGAGAAAAAGGGGTCAGTAACATGCGTTACATAAAGTGTGAAAAAATTCACCACAAAACCACTGCGACTGTCAGCAAAAACCAAACACACTTCCTGCTTTCATATCACCTCTTAAATCAGACTATTGTGCATTGACTTGTTCTTATGTCTCACCTGACTTGGACTTGAGGATGATGCGGACAGTGTGCCCATCATTGATCACCTCACAGTCTCGACACACCACGTAGTTTGGGGACAGGCCAACATCCAGGAGGGACGGGTCGTACTGAGCCTCTCTGGAGTTCAGGTTGATTGGAGACTGGTACTCGCCGTTTGCTGCGGGGAAATGGAGTCCCCACTCTACGCCTGTGAGTGAAAACAAACCACATTTACTGTGCCACACTGGTTAAGTCTTCAGTGTTGTTATGTCCTATGTCTAAAAGATGAGCATGACCTGGTTTCTGACAGCATAGCTCTCAACCTTCAGCCCTCCAAACCCTTTTTCAGTGGACACTCTCCTTGGACTCATGCAGAAGAAAGTAACACATAGCTGCTGAAAATTAACATATGCACTACTGGGCATTTTTAAGATACACCTGCTCAACTGCTAATTAATGCACATATCTAATCAGCCAATCACATGACAGCAAATCAAAACATAAACTTCAAACTGAACCGCATTTTACCATAAAATTTACAGAGATTCACTGTTAGAAATCTTTCTAGTACCTAAATGGCAAAAGACTTCTACAGACTTCTGTAAAATTAAAAGCATTATAAAATCTACAGTTACCTACTGTAAAATATTAATACAGTAAATAACTCAAAGGGCAAGGGATCAGGAGAAGATGTAACAACAGGCAAGATTTCTTTTGGTATATGTTTCAAGTATTTGTGTGAAACAAATGTTTGAGCAAATGTATCTTATTGGACAACATTTTTTTTTACAAAATTATATCTTGCTAATAAATGATAATTGAAATAGAGAAAGATTTAATAATATAAGTTCACTGTAATTTAAAATGCATTAAAGAATTGTAAGATCAAATACAGTTATGATAATGTAAATGTAAAACATTAAATGTGCTATTACTTGAAAGGCAGTACCTTAAATTACTTCATAACTTGAATTAATGTTCAGTTAGAAAACTTTTATTAAAAAAATACAGTTATAATGCTGTAAATATTGAGTAATCCTACCATGAGGACATTTACAGTAACTTACTGGCATCTTGTTGCCAGTAAATTATTGTGAAATTTTTAACAACTTTTTTTACATTGCAGCCATGTAGACATCTACACCACCTCCTAAAGTGAAAAGCAGGTGTTTTTTTCAGGAGTTGGGCTCACCCCCTTTGTCCCAGTCAAAGGAACTCTTGATGCTTCAGCACACCAAGACATTTTGGACAATTTCATGCTCCTACTTTTGGGAACAGTTTGGAGCTGGCCCCTTCCTGTTCCAACACGACTGCACACCAGAGCACAAAGCAGGTCCATTAAGACCTGGATGGGGGAGAACTTGACTGGTCTGCACAGAGTCCTGACCTCAACCTGCTAGAACTTCTTCGGCATGAATTAGAGCAGAGACTGGACTTCTCATTCAACATCAGTGTCTGTTCTCACAAAAGTGTATCTGGAAGAATGATCAAAATTCCAATAACAATCCTAAACCTTGAGGAAAGACTTCACAGGGTAGCAGCCCTGACAGCTGTTTTACTGACCTTCAGATTTTTTTTCATGTCATTTACTTACCTGTAATATCTCAGATTTACCTGGAGACAAACTGTTTCACAGGAAACACCATGAACTCAGAGAGCTGCATCTGTTCAGAGTCTAAAACTGTTTTGCTGTGTGCTTTTTGGTCTGAGCTGAGTTTTATTGTGTGGCTTTGCCTGTTAAGAGATTTTAGAGTTCAGAATTATATTTCCATCAAAAGTTCTGTTGCTCTGTTCATCAGATGCCACCGGGGTGAGTCTGTGGATGTGTGGCAATGCCAACCGGTGAAAAAATGTTTGCTATCAGGAAAAACCAAAGTTATGTTATGACTTCAATTCACCACCCTCATGTTTTCTCTCATTTTGAGGAATTAATGTCATCATTCAGGTAGCTTGAATTTTGACATTCACTCAGGTGAACTCTTTTTCTATCATTTCTGTATAAGGAAACAGTTCATGAAGTTAAAACTCACCAATGTTTTTAAAGACATATTGTTCTTACTCAAGTGTATTACCATGTAATTAATTGAGTGTAATCAGACAGGGAGTAGGCAAATACAAGATAAGAATTATGTGTAAGCTGAAATGGAGTAATATGGCTTAAAAAGATCCTTCATTCTCATGTTCAAACATGACATCAATAATGTAAAGATTTTTTAAAAACACTGAATTCTGGAATCCTTACTCTGGGGGTCCTAGGTCTATGGGTTTGGGTGTTCACCTTTTCCAGGTGAGTCTTTCAGTCACATCAGTCCTTTTGTCAACACAAACACAAGTCTAGACACTGATGCTGTTAAACAAGCAGACACTCCTGAATGGATAACAATGGAAGCAAGGACTGGAATAAGCCTTAGATGAACCAGCCAAACCCATAAGCTGGATCAGCTCTTTAAATGTAAAGATAAAGCTGTCAACAACAGCAGCAAAGATATGAGTAGAAGGCTGGTACCATCAACAGCATTCTATTAATCCATGACTTTTTAAATAAGTGATTGATTCTGTCATTGTGCAATCTGTAGACCTCACTCATTTTGTTATTAACATGATAATAACTGACTTTTGTCACATGTTGCTTCTAAGTTTTCACACTATCAGTGACCAAGTGGACAAGAACCTACATTTTCCTGAATGAATCAGATCCAAAAGCTCTTTAGATGCAGGAGGTTCTAGTCCCAGGACTGATTATTTTAGTCATAGTTTTTGTCAACAACCTTTTTCCCCCTGACGAAAACTAGACTATAACTAATAAAAACAAGTGCACACCATGGATGTATTATAAGAACATGGTGCATACAGACAAAAAATATTAACTGACATTTTCATCAACATATAAAAAACAGACTAAATTGTTGACAGATACTTAATCCAATCTGACCTAATTTCAATCAAGTACAAAGTAGGAGCAAGTTAGTAATATCTCCAATCACAGCTACTTTGGTTGTGTGGAAAGGTTGGATGAGTTCAGAGGGACATCCAATCACAGCTGCCTTAGCTTGGTGGTGGTGGGATAAGTTGGGAGTGATCCAATCAGAGCTGCTCTCTGTAATTGATATATTCATGTAGGGCAGGCTCACTGTTTGTTGTCAGTTCTGCTATTGTAACTGAGATGCTCTGCCAGGTAGCCTAAATAAAGGTGACAGCATTTCACAGTTCATTTTGTCTCTATTCTTTTCAAACTTACAAGCATTCAATAAAGGGTTATTAGATATTTCACTTTATCAAAGTGTAAAACATGACTTTAGAAATTCAAGTAAACATAAAAAGGCCTTAACTTTACACTTTATATTTTAGTTGACTAAATTTACAGTACATTTTTAACTAAAATGTTGTGAAATTTCATCAGCTAAAACAAGGCTAAAATTACAACAATGTACATGGCTAAATTATGAATGAAACTTAAAGACTTTTTAGGCAAAAGACCATAACTTAAAGCTATGGTCTACGATTTGGAAGCTTTGTACATATTAATAACACCGTTTATAAGGCTGTTATGGTCCTATGGTCCGATCTACACAGTATAAAGACCAAAAAGAACGAAAAAAATCCATTCAGTATATCCGCTGAAAAGCTGCATACTAGCTGACCAATCAAGCCTTGAAGGCAGTAAGGTTCAATTGGTCCGTGAGTTGGTCTGTGAGTCCATCCAATCCCCTGTCTCCCTCACTACGCAGCGTCATGCCCATGGTCCCGCCTCCTCCCCTCTACCTCCGGTGAGCAGATAGCAGCGTTAGTTACTGAACTATCATGGAGCCGGAAAAGCCTAGCGCCGAAACCGGGAAGCCGCCTCCCTCTCCCGCGGGGCCCAACGGAGCTCTGCCCGCGGGTTGAGGCCTGTTAGCGGGCTAACGGCTAACGAATGGCCTCAGCCGGCCGTCAGACCTTCAGCATCGGCTGTTTCGCCCCTGGTTGATCAGGTAATGGCTTTGTTTACTACAGTGGGAGATGTCTGCTGAATAACTCTGGTTAGTCTGTGCCTGTCCTGGCTAATGACTTGTAGCAGAGCGGGTTAGCCTGTTAGCCGCTAATCGTTAGCATTGTAAGCTGAGCTGGGAGGACAGGCCGAGAAAGATAAATCCTCCCCCACAATCAGCTCTGCTCTGGCGGCGCCAGACCCGCATTGCAGACGGTCCAATTGAAATGGCTACTGCTGTGTGTTACAAGGGGGATGTCTGTCGTGTTTGATACTTTCAGTTGAGCTGAGCTGTTTTTGATTGAGTTTGCTGCTGATATATTGTGCTAGTCGCTCGTAGCTCTGTCCGAGGCGACACGAGCTGGGGGCGGGATCTTGGAACACGGAGGGGAGAGGTGAGGGAAGGGGGGGCAGGCTGCGGTTTCAAATCGTAGACCACAGCTTTAAACTAAATTTAAACAGTGCTGTCAAAATAAACCTGGTCAGGACTGAATCTGACTCACTCAGGTTTAACACCTGCAAGATTTATTTGACACGATAAAATAATCAACTAAGCACATTTTTGCAATGTCAAGACAGTTTATGGGTGTTTCTAAATATATCATATTATCATCATAATAAAAACAGTAAAGTCATTTTTGACCATGCGAAAGAATAACCAAATGCAGTTAAATTAAAACGTATTCTTTTCTATTCAATACTGTTATATTCTACTATATTCCAGACTATTCCTTTTTATAAAAATTTGACAGTATGCATTAATGGACATTTACATGTAAATACATGGGCTTATGGCCAAGTGGCTAATACTGTATATATGTTTTAGTTATAATAGGACCTAAAGGCAGGTACACTGTTAGAAATGTTGGGACCCATGAACCAACATCATACCGGGACTGATCCCAAACCAACTCTGTGTTTTTCAAAACATTTGTCAAAATAAGTACAATGAAATACAATATAAAATGGACCAGTTAGAATCATGAAAACAAACTGGTCTGTTTAAATACACAAATAAACATTAAACAGTCTTTAACTGACCATCATTTAATTAAGGGTAAGTTCAACCATTTGACTTTGTGGCTTTTTCTATCAAATATTTGAGATATTGTTGTTCATCATAGGATCAGTTTAAATGAATGTCTGAACCTGTCAGATATGTAAAATTTACAGATTACACTTTCAAGGCTGCTGGAAATTTTACTGTAACTTACTGGTAACAAGATGCCAATAAGTTACTTCAAATGTCTTTACAGTCGCATAGCTCTTTTTTTTTTAACTTGCAGCATTATTACTGTACTTTCTATCATAGTTTTGCTACCTTATTTTTATTCAAGGTATCATCAAAAACAGTATACTTGCAGTTTTTTTCATACGACTATCATTACTGTACTTTATTCTACAATCTTTTTTAAGTTAATTGATTGATATTTTAGTTAGCACATGCTTTCCTATCATTGTTTTATTGTCTTTTGTTTTTATGTCTGTTTGTTGATGTTTATAATGCACCAGAGAGTTGCTACCTCAGTTTTGTTGTTTGCTTGTCTTACGATGACAATAAAGGTGTTTTAAATTGAACTTCTTAAAATTTCAGTAAACTTGCTGTATTGAAGTTTATATTTTTCTATCTTTAGCTGTTTTACTGATTACTTATAATCAAGATATCATTTTGTTTAAAAAAAATGCACACATCAATTTGAACAAATAAAGTATGTTTTCTCAAGCATCCCAAGAAATTCCTCATGATCTTTAATTTACTGTATAGACATTCACAGTAGGTTACTGTAGACTGTATGTTAAAATGCTGTTAATTTTACAGAAATCAGTATTTTTTTCAATAATATTTTGCCATTTACAGTAATCTATGGTATTTTTTTTACATTATAGCTTTGGATATTATGGTGGATAATGCAAAGTTTTTAAAAATGAGCTACATTTGTCTTACTCAATAACCTGTAATGTGTAAATGTATAAATAAATAATGCTTACGTGACACTTACTGTATGCCTTTTTTTAAAATGTGCCTCTTGTATGTATATCAGCTATATCAAGCCATTTTATTACCTCCGCCGAGGTTATGTTTTCGGGAGAGTTTGTTTGTCTGTCTGTCCGTCAGTCTGTCCATCTGTCTGTGAACAAAATAACTCAAAAGGTTATGGATGGATTTTGGTGAAATCAGGAAATGTTCAGCATGGGAAAAGGAAGAAGTGATTCAATTTTGGTGTTAATCCAGATCAGCGTCAGGCCGCCATGGCGAAAAATGTGATTTCTCTAAATAACTACTGAACTAAAATAGATATCATTATGAATCCAATTGCTAATGGTATGTTTTCATGGTCAAGAAATCTAAATATTTGGATGAAATAAAGGTAGGACTAATATTTATGGTCAAAATGACAATATGGGTGAGGACTGTGGCGTTGGCGGAGGTCTGCACTCTCCGAGTGCTTTTCTAGTTGTATTTTGTAATGCAAAATGCTTTGATATTGCTTTGTTTTTGCAGTTAAAAAAGAAAAGCACATTTTCATTGTAGGCTATGCTAAGAGTAAAGAAATTTTAAAACACATTTCCAAATGTTGCCTACAATGTAATATTATCAGTCATGGGTCCTCAGAATCTTCCTCTCCCCTATCTAAAGATATGTATTAATGTATAAAAGGGGACGAGAGGAAAGGGGTGTGGCTTCCAAAACATTTAAACAGGTCGAGGTTAAAGAAAGGGGTCAACCAGCAGAGAAACTAGAACTGCAGAGATCATGAATAATGTGTGTGAAAGTGTTTGTGAGACACACTGGAACAGTAAAACTTTACAATCAGCCGAATAACTATTTATACTTACATTTCCTGTGACCACGGAAACAGAGCAGAATAAGTGAGACTGAGCCAGACCTGAAGGTTCACACAGGTCTAGACTTACTCCAGCTCTGACTATCAGCACAATGACAGCTTTGTCCAGCATGTGGAGCCTGGAGAACATGTGTGCTGTTCACAGGAGGGAGCAAACACATGTGGTACCACAATCAGGGAAGTTCTGCTCACCCGGGCCAGTCCAGGAAACGGAGTCAGCCCCTCACATCATGTCCCAAATCTCACAAAAACAGGCACTCCACTCTGGCAGACCACTCACTCTCAGCACATTCCCTCTTTCCACAGCAACTACAGCCTTGGCGACAGCTTACTGAAGGCACTGAGGGTTAGTGCAGCCATTAAGGGGGAGAGCAACTTCTGATTCTGCCTTCTCCTACAGAGCTTTAGTGCAGAGGAACTCTCTTCTACAGCAATACTGGTAAATCTGTAGGACCATCATTCTTATTTTGCACAAAACCACAAGTCAGTGGTGCATGAATTTGCACCTTGTAGCTTGTCGAGCTGTTGAAACAATGTCAAGCAAGATCAGGATAGTAACTGTTCAACAGCTTATGATAAAACAGTGTTTACATCAAATAACAGTATTTTCATTGTGAATGTGATGTTGATGTTCGGTTGCTTTTGTTATCAGCTGTATTATTTTAAAATTAGTTGAAAGGATTTGGTCTAGGGAAGTCATCTCTCACACTCTCTCCCATCTCTCTCTCTGTCCATAGATACATATATAGCACACCTCTTACTTAAAGGGAGAACGAATCTACTGACAGCAAATAATTAAAAAAAAATCCCCGATACTGGTCTTCATTTTTTTTTTTACCCATGAGCTTCTTTAAAGAGGGGCAGCTGTAGGTAACAAACTGTTCATTAATTCAACACCTCTTTAAATAAATCAAAATCACCTCTTTTACCTTTTCTCCACCCAACAATTATGGTTTGAATCTGCTGTCAACATCAGTTGCCTTCAGTCATGTTTAAATGTACATATATTAAACTCAGCATAATCAAGTTGGTCAGTTTAAATTCATTAAAGCGATCTTAAAATCAATAAATCTATAAATCTATAGATTTATAAATCTATATAAATCAATAGATCTATCTTTATTTGCATATTAATAACATGTTCTATCTCAAGGCATTATACAATGGAAGTCATACTCTTCATTTTAGAGATACGCATATAGTCAAAACGCATATTTACATATCCATACATCCAGGCAGAGACAACAGGACTGGAAGAAACAAAGACAGCAGCTAACCCATGGATGTCCAAACCTAACATCTGTTCTTGCCATATTTGTCTCTGATGAAAATAGATTTATTGAAGGTTAGATCCTTAGAATTATGGCATCTGGTTTTTAAGAGGGTCTGTATGTCTATGTGGTTGTAAAGGTATTTATAATGGAGGTAAAATCAATCACATTCCTGGATAGAGAGATCAATCTAATACTAACATTAACATCTATGATGATTAATAAACTGGAGGACAGATCTTAGAGGTAAAGTATCAGAAGTGTTCTGCCAGACAGTGTCTGTGAAACAAATTGTAAAATTTAGATAATTGTTCTCAGGACATCAAAAGTATGTGTAACCAATAACTATCCTTCATTTGTATGTTTTAGTCTGCCTCCTTAGAGCAGCCTCTGCTCCACAGATCACTGTGAGCCAGAACACTTTCAGTCTCGTCACTACAGTCGTATCCATGCATACAGTGAGAACAGATACTCACAGGAAGAATTCAGGATCTGTTATCAGGCACTCAGCAAAGGCAGCAGAAAAAGAAGACACAAATACACCAAAACTTTGACAAAGAAATTAAAAAATCCTTATGAGACAGCTTACCAGATGGTGTCCCCATTATTCTGTTCTATTTTTTATTTTTTCAAAAGAAATGTTTGAAAACAAAGACTCAGATTTCATGTCAGGAGAGTCTTCATGTGAAACTGTCACTGCGACCGTGTAGTCTCATGATTGTCAAATCTGTTCATGTTTCAGGATCACAGGGATATGCCAACATTTTTGTTGTTTTCATGTCTCAGATAAACTTGTCAGCTACTCTAAACGCTTGATTTTATTGTTTTATTTTACCTTGGAAACTTGTACAGTGTCCACGGGTGTCCTGAAAGATGCTTTTTAAAAAAAAATTATTATTGTCATTATTGTTGTTGTTGTTGTTGTTGTTGTTGTTATTATTATTATTATTATTATTATTATTATTATTATTATTATTATTATTATTATTATTATTATTATTATTATTATTATTATTATTCTCATTGTTGTTATTATTATTATTATTATTATTATTATTATTATTATTATTATTATTACTATCTGCTTGTCATGGACTCGGGACTGTGGCAAGACACAAAAACAAAAAATGTTGACATATCCCTTTAAATGTTAGAAATTGGCTGAAACTGCATATGTGTGCAGTCTGCATTTTCATAAGATTTGGTTAAGATCTTTGAATAGTGATGAACACTTAGTCTGTGTTAATTTTTCATTGCTCTACTGCTTTCACATTGCAAATTTCCCTTTGTGGGATGAATAAATGTTTTTTTCTATTCTGACTGTACCATGATGGTTCACCTCATCATCCCTGATTGTCCACATTTCAGAAATCACTAGATTATTTACTAAAGAATGAAATGTTGTTTTTCATGCTTTACTATGATAAACTGTAAGCATGAAAAGAAGAGGCCAATTTTAGCTAAGGAGAGACTTGTGCCCTCAAGATATCAGTATCAATATTGATCTCAGTGTCACTTTTTGTATGTTTTTGGAAAACTGGCTTATGGAATATTTGTAAAATCCAATATTGTGCATCCTTCGTCCGGTGAAAATACACTCTAGGGATGTTCCACCATTAAACAGTATTGTGTCATTTTTATGTACTGATAATTATTCCATGATTTAAACATGTAAAGTCAGTGTTGCCCTGATTTGTTATTCTTTTGAAAGCAATCAAAAGCTGAAAAACAGTTAAAGAAATATCACAAATCTATAATTTAGTGACATCTCATTCAGAGGCGAGCTCACACTGTGAGATGGATGTGTGGAGGGGGGACCTGTTGTCTGAACTTTCTGATGATGATTGGAAAGATGCATGTACAAGCTCACACCAAATTTATTAACACACGTTTGAAAGTGTTGCAATGTGAACAGTTAGTATAAACTCATGTTACATCAGCTCATCTACATCAGGACAACAATAACATACCAGGTATCCACATAAATGAACGGAAGTTAGAAGGACATCATTTCAAGACAGCTAAATGCAGGCACAAGAGAAAAATTCAAGCAGATATGAGAATGTGGAATACAAGTTTGCCAAAAAAATCAGCCAAAAAATAAAAAAAAATGTTCTAAATACATTTTTTAAACTTTAAGGTGGTAATAAAACTAACTCTTGTGGACATCCTGATTCTGATCTGTGTCTTTTCCAAGTCCCTTTACACCCAAACAATCCTGTCAGAGTTGTAATAAACTTTTGTTTATTACGAACTCCTGTGTGGGTGCCCAGGGCCTTCAAATACTGACATACTGAACTTCGTGTCTGAATTGTTTGAATTTGATTCAGTGGCAGCCCTAACTCATCAAAATGTTGCTTGTTATATTTTCCGCTCAGTCCTCAAATGTAATGATAAAAGCACAATAAATCCCAGAAAACATACTTGGCATTGGAGGTTCAGCCTTGTAGCATGCTCTGTCAGTAATCAGAAATTTGCACTTTCAAGGTCCATGCTTTCACATGTCAATGTGTCCTTGGGCAAAACACTTAAAGGGATACATCAACTTCTTCTGTTTTTCAAGCCTTTCCTCGCTTCCGAGTCAATGACATACAGATAGACACCATTCTTTTGACTGTGTAATGCCGTAACAAGTAAGAGACAAGCAAAGTTTTCCCACTGCTAATTAGCTTAGCTCAAACACTGGGGGTCAATAGGTAGAGTTAGCCTGCCTCTGCCAACAGTCATTAGATAATCACTTTAGCAACTCTGAATGGTCCCGTGTGCTTATAGTGACTTGATCTTTTACCGCGTTATGTCGTGTTATCTTCTACCTTCACTGTATTATCTTCTTCTATTTGTAAACAGGGGCCTTGTTTTGTTGACCTACTTCTGCAACGGTTTTACGCTCAAGATGATGTGGTGAGTGAGCCATATGCTTGTGAGCCATTCTTAAATTTGCAGGTAATTTGCATTTAAGAATGACTCAGAAAACAAACAGCTACCTCACAAGTGATTCTCATCATTCACTTTAAAGAGTTGTTCAAAAGACTCGACTTGTTTGCGAATGTCAGAGTTTGTCTTGTGCTCACGAAGGCTGAATTCTTATTGGCCTCTGCAAGTCTTCTTTTTTGACACACTGAAGCTCATGAGTGGTCTTGTCATTAGTTTACTGATTTAGCACTTGGCGAAAAAAGTTTGGACATCCTTGCTTTTAAACTATTAAGTTCCACTTAAGAAATGTCTTTAAACTGTTAAACACATTCAGATCTAATTAAAGCTCAAAAGGAGACAGATGACTATACGTCACATTGCAATAAAACAAAATTGACATGTGCTAACAGTGCGAAAGTCCAGCAGGATTATACAGTTCTGGTTCTTAAATAGTCATCTCGATTTCTGAAAGCAGCTCACTAAATACTTCCCTCTGCACGACCATGAAGACTACAAAATCTAGGCAAGTGTGTTCAGCTATTATCAAGTCAAAAATATTTATAACACTTATTCTCATCACATTCACTGAAAAAGTGATTATAAACACCTTACTTTAAGGTATGAAAGTCTAAAATAACTGACTTTCTTCTAATGAAAAGCATACGCCTCTGAAACAATGAGAGTTTGGCTCAGTGAGGGTCTCAAATTAAAGTTAATATTTGCTCGGGATAGAAACTTTAATTTTAGGACGACCTTGAAGTTAAAATTGTCTTGTCTTATTGGCAGATTATTTTACTTATTACAAGCAACTCAGGCCGTATTTTTAGTTTTTATATCTTCAAATAAGATCTGAATGCAGACCTGTCAGGAAACTGTGGCTTATGATCAGTCTTGTAAGATTTTCTCCTCTTGAATTTGGACAAGCACTCTCACTTACATCTGATTTTCCAGTGAAGACAGACCTACCTTCCTCGTAGCCCCAGTCCAGCTCATCTTTCCCCGGATTATAATCAGACTCCTCATTCACATTGTCAGCCATGGTGTCCTGCTCGCTGGGAGGAGAAGCCAAAGTCCTCAGTTACTCTGCTGCTTCAGCTGATCCGGACACAAACTGGAGTCTTTGCTGAACGTTTCCCCAAAGAGAATGTTACTCTTTTCTTTTCTGTCTTGTTCTTCTCAGTGCTCCCTGACTCTGTCCTCCACCAGCCCAGAGCTCATGTGTGCTGAACTCTCTTTCTCTCTCTATTTTTCTTCACTCCCTCTTGCTCCTCCTCTTCCTCTCTCCCCACTTCGCCCTGCTGTTATCTCTCAGTCTCACCTCTCCATCTTCCTCTCTCTCATTTTTATTGTTCACTACAGGTGTGTTAGTTTGCTGACTTGCTAATTTGTTTGTACACTGAGCTCTCTTTAATGAAGGCTGCTGCGTGAGAACAAATTTTTTTAATGAGTGTTTTTTTTTTTTTTTACAGTGTCTTACTCTAGTTTGTTATTTTCACTCCAAACTCTCTGCTGTTGTGGGTGCCCGGGGGGATTATTTGTGTGCGTGTGCTGGAATGCTGTCAAGAAGGTCATGCTGGTGTTTCTGACCCACCCTTTGGTTAACAAAATAGCAGAGGGTGAGAAAACAGGGAGAGGCCATGATGTCTTCAAGATGGATGCAAAAGCCCTTGGCCAAATGTTTCTTAGCTCTTAGCACACCAGCTCTACTTTGGGTGTTATTACTTCCACCAAGGAGGTAATTTTATGCCGGTGTATGTTTGACAGCAAGATTATAAAAAACTACAGGATGGATTTATATGAAAAATTAACCAGAGCTGTGGTTAGGTCCAAAGAAGAGGCCATTACATGTTGGTAGTGGTAAGGATATTTGCCTGGATCCAAAAAAATCCCAAAATTTAAAAAAAATCGCATAGGTTGACACTTATTTTTTTTTAGAAAACCTATCTGTCTCATTTATCATTAGATTTGCTTCCAGTTTCACAGGATAATTTGGGGTCCTTGTCTCTATCATCAAGGTAAATTCCATCTGGATCTGATCCAGATTGACGCCACATATAAACTTTGAACTTTATAATGGGAAATCCTATTGACGACATTCAATAATTAGTATAAAATCAAAATATTCAGTAACTTGTTGAGTTCATACAACAACCTCCATATATGTGCTGAGTTTGGTTCAGATCCTGGCTCGAGTCTGGATCTAGTGATACAGAATTGTATCCTGAAGCTACTTCAGACTGTTTGGATCAATAAACTGCTTGAATATTGAACTAAGCAGCAAAGAATCAGGATCAAAATCAGGATCAGCAACTGCTCTGCGCAGCCTTTTAGTCTTTCTTACTCAATTTATGTTTTTATTAATCCAGATCCTTCAGGCTCCTGATGTTAATTGCCCCACATTCCCTATAAAGAAGTTGTCCTCCAGGGTAAATTCTGTAAATTCAGTCGAGCTCTCACATTACCTTGTCTGAATCTAAAAGCAGAACAGGGACAGAGGATCAAGGCAAAGGCTCAGCTGGGACAAGGACTGCCTCATTTGTGCGAGTGCTCCTGAAGGCCAGATAAATCACTGGAGATGTGAAGTAAGTAAGCAGGAGAGAGCAGACTCAGCCAGCAAGCAGAAAGGTCTGATTATGGGTCAGATAACGATGATTAACTGTCCAGTGAATGAAGCAGTGATGGAAACATGATGCGGGGGATGGTTTGACTGACAACAATCCCAAATCCACACCAACAAGGGGGCACAGACGCTGTCCATCCATTCATAATCTATGCCCCATATCCCTTTTAGGGTGGTGGGGAGCTGGAGCCTATCCGAGCTGAACTGATCTCCAACCAATCACAGGGCCACAGAGAGAGACAGGCATCCATTCACTCTCACACTCATACCTAAGGGTAACTCAGGGTTGCCAGTCAACCTAATGAGCATGTTTTTGCCCCGTGGGAGGAAGCTGGAGTGCCCAGAGAGAACCCATGCATGCACAGGAAGAACATGCAAACTCCCTGCTGCTCCACCATGCCACCCTGGCTCCAAAAAGTCTGTGTGAAGCCATTTTTTTATGGTGGCCCTCAAGTGTGCCAAATTACAACAACAAATAAGATGAAAGATAAAAACTAAAATAATTCCAACTAATCAAATACAACAGAAAAATTGGAAAATTACAACCAAAAATGGACCAGAAAGCACATTAAAAAGCTGAAAAAGAGATGACTTAAAAAAAAACAAATCAAAAATCAAAAAAGAAATAATGAAAATATGTATGTATATATGATATATAGACAAACATAGATATTTAAATGTATTTTTGTTTGAACAAAAATTTAGGGAAAAGGTATACTAACATACTTATTAGCTTTTCATTAAAGATCTTTTTTATAATTAAGTTTTTCTTATTGACTACTTAAAGGTGCTATGAGGAGAATTTATTGCCGGCGTAATGCTGCGTTCCTGTAACCTCGGAAATGGGAGTGATATCATCTCCCACTTATCGGCGTTCCAGTTAAAGTCAGAAAAAAACATGCCGATCTACCAGGCTATTGTTAGCTGCTGTTAGCACGCCCTGTGTTGTTGTATGAAGAATGTGATTATCACTATGGCAGCATTTTTGTAAATATAAATCTAACAATACTATGTATACAGCTGATCTAGAGCAACACACCCCAGTCAGAAGTGCAAATAAATTGATTATTACAGGAGCTAAATAACTATTCACACGGGGGGCATCCATCTTTGATTGACACCTCGGGGTGGCGAGGTTTCACCGAGTTCCCAGTAGGAAATTCAGACCTCTGGGGACGTTCCAGTTTTAGTTTCCTACTCGGAGCTCAAAATTCCTACTTCTGACTACAACTTGAATGCACCGGAGACGTGAAGCCAAAGTGTGTTTGTTTGTTGTGGTAAATGCAGCATGGATCTTTGTCGAAACTCTGCATTGCTATACAGGTTCTTTTTCAACAACTTACAGGATGCAAAGCGACGAGGTAATGTATCTCTTTCTAGTTACGTAGCGGTAGTTTTTGATGTGTGACGACAAGCAATGCGGGAAAAGTTATTATCGTAGTTGTAGACGGCTAAAAATCGCTACTTACAGCCCGGCGCTCTCAAACGTGTAATATAAATAATAAAATAATATAAATTTGCTCTAGTTTAAATTGTCTGGTTCCCCGAAGTTGAGTATCCAGGCCAGTCCGGCCCTGTCCGACCCGAACGGAAGGCTAAAGAATAGCATTTATAGATAACCTATTTAGATGCAATAAAACTCATCGATACTCATCTTAAAGTGTGTATTTCGATCAGGCATACGTCTGAAAGTGAGACTTTTTTTGTAATTACTCAAAAACTCCTCACAGTCTCTTTAAATAACCCAAAAAAGGCACATTGAGCATATGACAGTGCATTTGGAGTAAATTCTAAATACTCTTGTAAACACATTTTGTTATAGTTAATGTTTGTCTAAAATTCATGTTGTTTCTATTAATGTTGCTCAAATAATAAACTCAGGACAGTTGTTAAAACATTTTTGTGTTTAGATAAAGTAAAATGGGGAAAAATGTGATAACCTAAAATTCAATGTTCAATGATTTTCTGTTATGTGAATAAACTGTTCATAGCCTTGTGTTGAATACAGTTTTTAGATCTGTTTTATTACCTTCTATAGCAGTGGTTCCCAACCTTTTTTGTCTTGTGTACCCCCTGAGCCTTTTTGTCATGCCATGAGTACCCCAACACTCATACGTGTTGATGATTCTTCAAAAGCAGAATGTAATCACAATTGATTAATAAATTAAAATATTTTGTCTTAATTTGAACATTTGAGTTCTCAGAAATTTTCTCCTTTTTAAGTCAAATTAAACACAACAACAAATAATATACTGTCTTGAAAATAAATGTAATATTACTAAATAGATACAAAATCAAAATAATCAACCTGCCTTGTTGTATAGAGCTGTTGTAATGTTTACCATGGTCCACCTTTGAGCTCTTCTGAATATGACCCCTTTAAACAGGCAATCAAACTTTAAAAATCAGGATCAAAACACTCAAAATAGTTTCTTTGTGGTTTCTCTTAACCACCTCCTGAATCCAGAGCAACTGGATGTTTCAGCTATTTATCCATATTTTCCTGGCTGCAGGTTGGCACCCATTTTTCATTTTCATTTCCCTGGGAAAACTAGTTGTAGCTCAAAAATACAATTCTATTGACCGGCTTAACTCAGCCCTTCCAAGTTGGAAATAAATTAGTACATTTTTCCACGTACCCCCTGCAGTGTTCTCGCGTAGCCCTTGGGGTACACGTACCCCTGGTTGGGAATCACTGTTCTATAGTATTGACACTGTAAATGAAAGATTTATGGTGTCATATCATTTTTAAAATTTGATGTCAAAGTTGGTTTTTTTCACTACCTTATTATTTCTGTGTTGATAAGTGAGTGGTAGTAGAGGACGTTTCTTGTGATTTCTATGTGACATGATTGGTTACAGATGTGCATTCCAACTTAAACTGATAATTGATTCTGTTTGCTGCTCCTGCTACCACTGCAGACTTTAAATCTGTGCACAGTCTCAACTGTCAGGCTGGTATGTGCATAACACTCAGTAAATCTGGACTTTATTTTCATTACCATCTAATTAATCATCAAAAACTATAGAATAATTGATTGTATTGGTAATGATTTGGCCTTGGATAAGTAAAATCAGAACAAATTATTCATGATAGACTCATTCATTGTTGGACCTGATCCTATAAGGGATTTTCTTTCCATTAATGATTTAACTCATAATAATTTATTAACTATGAATTCACTAACTATCAATCGGGGTCCTGACCTCTGACAAACAGATACACTACTTTAACCTCATATAAAACTAAGTAATGCTTGACCACAGGCTGACATAAACAAGCATACAGATCAAAATGAAACAGTGAAGAGCGAGTTTGAGCTATTTTCTACTATTCTGTAAGGCTGAGCCTCTACCTCACCTCCAGAATTTATGATATTGGTGTTTTTGACATTTATGTTAAGAGAGAAATCATGCAACTTGACTGAAATTGGTGCCTTAAAATGGTTTTTAAAACATTTTTGCTAAAGGCAAACCTAAGATCACACTAAAATCCAGTGTTGGGCAAGTTACCTCAAAAATGTAATGCATTATTTATTACTCGTTCCAGTAATTTCAAAGTAAATAGCTACATTATAACATTACTGTGTTTGAAATATAAGGCATAAAATCATTATCGCATTACTTTTAAGTTACTCTTGTTTTTTTTTGTAATGCCTTACATTACTACGTTAGAGTAAGAAGGAATGCATTACAGTAATCACATTACTTTTATAATGCATTACTCACAACACTGCTAAAACCTGAGGCACACCATGTTAATGCCATAAAAACAGCCTCTTGTTAATATTTAGCATTCCATAATTCCAACTTAACTGTTGAAATACTTGTTTCTTAAGGAATTTCTTGGAAAATATTTTATATAAATACAGGAACACTATTTTAAACCTAACAGGTCACAATTCAAGATAATGTGAACACATGAATGTGATACAACAAGAGTAATGATTTCTTACACCTACTATGTTTCTATGAACTGAAAAACCCTGAAAAGTGTTGTCTAGAAACGGAATATTCAGCTATGTCACTAACTTTATATTCCTGATGGGGTAGCCTAAGTAAGCTCCTTCAGTCATTTTTCTTATGATTCTTTTATTAGTTTTTGAATCTCTTAATGGTCCCAAATTTTGTTCCTCTTCTGCAGTTTAACATAGATCCGCGATGAAACCTTAGTAGGCTAACATGATTTGGTCCAAAAAGCCTATGAATAAACCACAGCTGCATTCTCCTGCTCACAGAATGGCTCTGTTCTGGGTTTGAGGGTGATAGCTTTAATTTGCCAGAGACACAAACATACAGCAATTCACGACAGACCTGCTGCGTAACTCAAACAAAGTGGAACACATGCCGCTTACACTCCTGAACGCACATGTAATCGCAAATTCAATCCGGTTATCAGGGAACAGCAAAACTCCTTCCTCCAAACATCACAGGCTAACGCACAACACGCTAACCTCGGCTTAGTCTCCACAGTGGCAACACAGCCACAACTTAGCCTACCTTCTGGGCTAATGTTAGCAGAAACAGAGGGGTAATGGGTTGAGTAAAGGACTGATTCTTTGCAGCCAGCCGTTGAACTTCTCTTGACTAATGTAAGAACGCTCATAAATTGAAATTTAGCCTTCAGACTTTCAACAAGTAATGTTAACATTGACAAAAAATGTTGTGCAGTTACCTCTAGTTCACTTTACCCTGCTGTTAGCATTAGCTCGTAGCAATGAGCAAAATAAATATTACACATAAATACTTGCATTTTCTTCATCAGATTTGGCGACAGATTGTTAATACTGAGCCTGGACTCAGGAAAAGTCTGGTTGCCAGTCCTGTGCTGAACTGACTGAAGATGAAGAAGTAGTTGGATGTGAAATGATAAGGCACATACAGTACATACAGATTTGCAGCCGACTGTAGCTGCTCATTCCCTTCAAAAATAAAATTAATCCACTGGGCCTTTTGAACCTCTGAGGCTGGTAGCCTATATATGAAGATACTGTGTATCTGGCCGTTTACAGCCAACAACCAAGATATGTTTTGTGTCTAGACATGGAGTACACCAACCTCTCGCTAAGAATATTAACAACATGGCTGCTCTTCGCACAGAAAATTCTCAAGCTGGGGGGTTGGGGATACTCAGGTAGACGTAGGCTTATGCAAAAAAAAACTATGCTGTTATGTAACGGTATATCCACAGACTCAACAGCTCACCAAATACCATGAGTTTACATTTATGCAGCTGCTAAATACAGGTTTTGTTTTCTGTTATCACATGTTATGGGCTGGGAGGAAGGCCAAATGCCCAAAATGTGTTCAAAAGCCTTAAAAAGGGATATCTGCATGATATGTCCCCTTTAATATTCTTGGTCCAAGCTATTTGTCTGATTACCCTTTATCATATGAGCCTGTGATGGCCCTCAGGTCTTCTGGTGGTGTTTTTATAGCTGTGCCAAAAGTCTGAACAAAGACTTATTGGGAGGCAGCTTCAGATTATTATGGTCCATTTCAGGGCAACAGGCTGCCTGCAGACCTGAGGGCAGCACAGTGTCAATGTGTTTAAGAGCAAACTCAAGACCTACCTTTTAAATCTCACTTTTGAATATCTTTATTTTTACTTTAGGTGTTTTGTTTGTTTGCCATTTGTACAGTTTATTGACCCACATCTGTCACATTATATGTTATCCTTCTGACCTTAATGATGTTTCATTTACGCTTGTACTTACCCCTGTACTGCTGCTACACCTGAAACTTCACCACTGGGGATCATTAAAGGATTGTCTTACCTATATTATCGTATATTATACTATCTTATCTTAACTCATGTTTTTTTAATCATATATTTTTTAAGCCTTGATTGTTATATCATTCTTTCCATGCAATTTTTTATTCATTCATTTTCTATACTCCTTATCCCTTTCTGATGGGGGGGGGGGGGGGGGGGGGGGGTTGAAAGGTACCGATCACCAAATAGAAAAACAAAAAAAAATAATGACATAGACATGTAAAATAAGCTAAACAAAAAATTACTAAAGGGGGTCAACAGTCAGAACAGTGTCACCTGTTCCACTATACAGCTGTCTATCTCACCAATGAAGTACATACTGTACATAAGGTATGTGCGTGAAGAGAGTATCACTGGTTGCCCATATACTCCAACACAAAACTTATCATTGCTATTTAGGTTTGTTTTGAACATACTTTCTCTGATTTGTTCTCTGTTTATGCAAAGCACTTTGAGCTACATATATAGCATGGAAAAAATAAAGTTTGATTGATTGATTATTTGATTAATAACTTGTGATTTTGCACATTTCCAAGAAATGCCCATGCTTCCCTCTTAACACAACAGTGTACCATGTCACACCATTTGAGAACCTAAAAGATTAAAGGGTGGACAACATTGAAGTCAAAAGACAGCAATGTTCAGTGTTGAAATATGTATAAATGGACAGGATATTTGTGATAAATGTGAGAATAAGGACATGCGTATAAACTTAGACACATTGTTGTTACATTTTTCATCTCTGTGATTGAGATATTAAAAAAATAATCCAGATCAAAACTGTTTCCCATGGTTCATTAAAATAGGCTCCATGTAGAGACAAAGGGCAACAGACTGTTCATTATATCTTAAATACACAGATCTAATCTATTTGTTCTGCTTCATTATGATTATAAATCCATCAACTCTTAGTCATTTATGAGCTTGTGTGTTTATAATAAATCCTTTTATGAACATTTGTTCAACTGCTTTAGGTTAGCCTATTGATGAAGAGCGACGCCTGCTGGTAGTTTTTGTAAGTACAGTTTGAGTCTAAAAAAGGTGCCACTGGCAAACTTTTAACTGTCACAGTAGTAGATGTAATTTTATCTTAGAAACGAATTCCACCATTTATCTGTAAATTAAGGATTATTTACCAGCTCTAAATTTGATTCATCCCGCTGACTGGCGAGTCTGGACTCTTCGAGGACTTTCTTAAACACACTTTAAAACTATGTTTGCTGCTGCTGTGTCAGGATTTTCTCAGAAAAAATCTGACCAGACAAAACAAAAAATGAAAAGGTTTAAATGTGATTCAGTTCTGTTTATTTTATGGCAGCACTTACCTCAATTATTGAAAACACCCTCTGAACTAGGGACATCTGAACACTCTTCAGACACTTTATCAGCCGAACCTGGTCCTGGGTCCAAGCTCTAGAGCCCTCAGGACTGTCTTTAGTCTTTGTGTTAAGATACAACAAGTTGAGGAAACATTTATGCAGGATCTGGTTCAGCCTCACGCACTTCTGCAGACATCTGCTGCACATCAGGTTAGGTCTGGGAGCACATGCCACTATTCATCATTCCTGACATCTCATCTGCTTCACCAGCAAACATTAGAATTTTTCCCTTTTTCTTTCTTTCAAAAAAAAAATTATATCATTATTTTTATGTATTTACTTTTTAAATACGACCTGTCTAGTGTTTATTTTTATATTTGTAAGTTTTTTAGTTCATTTATTTATTGTCTATATGATTTAAAACACACACACGTGTGTGTGTGTGTGTGTGTGTGTGTGTGTGTGCGTGTGGGTGTGTGTGTGTGTGTGTGTGTGTGTGTGTAGCATTCAATAAAGGGTTATTAGATATTTCATTTTATCCAAGTGTAAAATATGACTTCGGGAATTCAAGGAAACATAAAAATGCCTTACCCTTGACAACTCATATTGTTGTCAACTAAATCTGAAGTGGATTTTGTCGACTAAATTTTTGTGAAATTTAATCAACTAAAACTGGAGTAAAATAAAAACAATTTCAGATGACTACATTATGACTTATGGTGTATGTATATGTATGTGTGTGTATGTATATGCACTGTATATGTATATCTATGTGCATGTATGTACAATTGCATGATAAAGTATGTGAACCCTTTTGGATTACTTGGATTTCTGCTTAAATTGGTCATAAAATATGTTCTGATCTTCATCTAAGTCACATCACTAGAGAAACACAGTCTGCTTAAACTAATACCGCACAAAAAAGTTTTCATGTTTTTATTTGACACAATATGTAAACAGTCACAGTGCAGGGTGGAAAAAGTATGTGAAACCCTAGGCTAATTACTTCTCCAAGAGCTAATTGGAGCCAGGAGTCAGCCAACCTGGAGTCCAATCAATGTGACTAGATAGGATGTGTTGGTTAAAGCTGCCCTGCCCTATAAAAAACACACCAGTTGTGAGTTTGCTGTCCTCAAGAGGCATTGCCTAGATGTGAACCATGCCTCGCACAGAGGAGCTCTCAGAAGATCTACGATCAAGAATTGTTGACTTGCATGAACCTAGAAAGGGTTACAAAAGTATCTCTAAAAGCCCTTAAGTCCATGTGTCCACGGTAAGACGGACTGTCTACAAATGGAGAAAGTTCAGCACTGTTGCTACTCTGCCAAGGTGTGGTCGTCTTGTAAAGATGACTGTGAGAGCCCAGTGCAGAATGCTCAATGAGGTGAAGAAGAATCCTAGAGTGTCTGCTGAAGACTTACAGAAATCCCTGGCACATTATTGTTGACAAATCTATAACATGTAGAACATTACACAAGAAAGGAGTTCATTGGAGTACACCACCAGGGAATCCATTTCTGTCCAAAAAAAACAACAACAACAACATTGCAGCACATTTAAAGTTTGCAAAAGAGCACCTGGATGTTCCACAGCACTACTGGCAAAATATTCTGTGGACAGATGAAACCAAAATTGAGTTGTTTGGAAGGAACACACAAATTCTATGGGTGGAGAAAAAAGGCACAGCACACCAACATCAAAACCTCATCCCAACTGTAAAATATGATGGAGGGAGCATTGTGGTTTGGGGCTGCTTTGCTGCCTCAGGGCCTGGACAGATTGCTGTCAACGACGGAAAAATGAATTCCCAAGTTTATCAAGACATTTTGCAGGAAAACTTAAGACCATCTGTCCGCCAACTGAAGTGCACCAGAGGATGAGTGATGCAACAGGACAACGACCCAAAGCATAGAAGTAAATCAACAATGGACTGGTTTTAACAGAAGAAAATATGGCTTCTGGAGTGGCCCAGTCAGAGTCCTGACCTCGTACCAATTGAGATTCTGTGGCATGACCTCAAATGAGTGATTCACACCAGACATCCAGATATTGCTGAACTGAAACAGTTTTGTACAGAGGAATGGTCCAAAACTCCGCCTGACCGTTGTGCAGGTCTGATCTACAACTAAAGGAAACATTTGGTTGAGGTTATTGCTGCCAAAGGTCAATCAGTTATTACAGTTTTTTTGCAATTGTGTTCATGCTAAAATGAGAATTTTCACACAATTAACAGATCTTTACACTCAAGAGGCAAAACACCTGTTCAGAGTTGCACAACAATAAGCACAGACTCAGTGTCACACCTTTTGCAAAACTCTACACACATTTTCACACCTTAGACACAGATAAGGATTGTGAGGTCACTTCCTTTTCATTACAAAGCCCTGGCTTGCTAATGACCACACCCATGAACAAATTGGATAATCACATCCACCAGGTGTGGAAGCACACATGTGTTTAATTGAAAATACAGCCCTAGGGTAGGTGCTATAAAAGGCAGCAGGTGAGTTCACCTGTCTGCAACAAAAATGGAAGGCGTTAGAAGAAGAGGTGTGAGAATGAGAGAAGGAGCACAAAGAGGAGAAGAAGGAGGTAGAGGAAGAGGCCGAGGTAGAGGAAGAGGTGTAGTGGGACGTGAAGAAGTGATAGAACCTGAACAAAGAAGACGAGGACCAAACTTAACTCAAGAAATCTGTGCAACACTTATTGACCATGTTATCAACCATGGACTCACACTGAAGGAAGCTTGACTAAGAGTTCAGCCAAACCTCAGCAGAAATACTGCAACGACAGTAATTCGAACACTCCGTCAAGAAAACAGGTAAACTACAGTAATTGCACAGTACACTGACTGCAGATTACTGTGCTCATCATCAATTCTGATATCCTTTCCTGTGACATGTTTTTTTTTTGTCTACATAGAATTGAGGACCGAGGACACCAAGGTGGAAGGGGCCCCATGTTCACTTGGGCACAAAAGACAGCTATTATAAACATGGTTTTGACCAAAAATTGTATCAGGCTGAGAGAAATACAAGCCAGTGTCATCAATGTTGACAATATTTTCAATAACATCCATCTACTCTCTCTGTCAACATTAGTTCGAATCCTCAGAAAAAATCAAGTACACATGAAGCAACAGTATCGAGTACCATTTGACATAGATTCAGAGAGGGGAAACATCTGTGTCATGAGTATGTGTAAAGTATCACTTTACTATGGTGTGGTATAGGGCTGGACGATTAATCGGATTTTGATTATGATTTCGATTTTGCCATCTGGCAATCATTAAAACATTATAATCGAAGAAAAATGATTAATGTGCCACACAGTGTGGAGTGCCGTGTATGCAAGTTCCTGCACTTCATAGCGCTTCTGTGTTCCACACGCAGCCACAGCTAGTGTGTGTGACTTATGTGCATCAATAATACTGTATGTGCAGTGTGTGAAATCCCATGGCCTGATCCAGCCAGATGGAGGGATAATGATAAGAGTTACAGTATGCTTGCTGTTGTCTTAGATTTTCTTCAGAGTTGCTGTAAGTGTATGTACTTCATGCAGTTATTTTTATTTGAATACATTTTTTATTTGTTGACACTTTACAGTAGTAAGAAACTACTATTTTGTTGTGATTTTTTCATTGCTGATTGATATGTTACTGTAACTGTGTGAATATTTTGAAAAAAGAAGCCCTGTTTTCAAAATTGTGTGTAAACAGTTGAAAAAAACTGTAAATCCAAAGGTTCACATACTTTTTCCACCCTGCACTGTGACTGTTTACATAGTGTGTCGACTAAAAACATGAGAACTTATATTTTTTGTGTGGAATTTGTTTAACCAGACTGTATTTCTCTGGTGATGTGACTGAGATTAAGATTAGAACATATTTCATGACCAATTTATGCAGAAATCCAAGTAATCCAAAAGGGTTCACATACTTTTTCTTGCAACTGTATATGTTTGTATACATGTGTATATATGTGTGTGTGTGTGTATGATGTGTGTACATGTGCATGTATAAATAGGTGTGTCTATATGTGTATCTATGGCATGTATGTATATGTGTATGTTTGTATGTGCACATGTATATACATTATATGTAGCTTCATAGCATAGCTTCAAATTTGAATTTGAATCTGAAGCACGAGAAAACAAAAGGGGTGGAGGTGTCTGTGCAGTATTTAGAGATCATATGGTTACGCACAGGTTGTCATTTGGGGTGTTTTTATCATTTGAGTATGTGTCCTTTAAAATGGAGATAAGACTATCCCCGTCCATACTCTATATAGTTCTATACAAGCCCCCCCAACACTATAAAAGTTTTATTGATGATTTTACTGGGATGCTTTCAATTGTATGCACTGACTTTGATAGTTTGGTCATTACAGGTGATTTTAATATACATGTGGATGATGTCTGTGACAGAAATGCTAAAGAGCTCAGTGCTGTCCTTGAAACCTTTGGCCTGACTCAGCATGTGTGTGAGCCCACCCATAACAGAGCACAGCACACTCTGGACCTGCTCATTACAAAAGGGGTTAATATTTCAACTGTCAATGTGGTTGATGTTGCCCTGTCTGATCATTTCTGTGTCTTCTTTGACCTGTCTGTTTCTCCCACACCACCGGCTGGTCCTGCAGTAGTACAGAGGAGACACATAAATAACAGCACAGGTGCTCTGTTCCTGGAAATGATTAACTTGAAAATGTCTCATATTCTAATGTTGATGATTTGTTGAGCTCTGTTACTTCAAGTGTTTTGAATGTTCTGGACACCATTGCCCCTGTGAAAGTTAAAATGGCTAAAAATAAGCAGAAGTCACCATGGAGGAATAACGACTCGGTCAGGGCACAGAAAAGGGAGTGCCGGAGGGCCGAGCGGAAATGGCGAAAGTCAAAACTCCATGTTCATTACGAAATTTATAAAGAAAAGTTGTATGTGTTCAATCAGATCTTACCTAGAACAAGGGAGATGTACTTTTCTGAAATTATTGGAAACCGCAGTAGCAACTCGCGTGTCTTATTTGCAACAGTGAACAGATTAACAAATCCTCCAGCTCAACTGCCATTAGAATTAATCTCCACATCTAAGTGTAATGAGTTTGCAGTCTTCTTTTGCAACAAGGTTCAGACTATTAAAAATTCCATCAATTCCACAGCACAAATAACAACCCTGCAGCCACCTAAACACTTCGAGCTGACACATGTTGCACCTGTAACTGATAAAACTGTCCAAGTGATTATCACCAGTCTGAGTTCATCCACATGCTGCCTTGATGTTTTACCCACTAGATTTCTGAAGTCTGTGCTGAGCAGTTTGCTACCACCACTTGCTCAGATAGTTAACATGTCACTACAATCTGGAACATTCCCAAAGGCCTTGAAAACTGCGGTCATAAAGCCTCTCCTAAAGAAGAGCAGTCTTGATGCCACAGTACTGAACAACTACCGGCCCATCTCAAATCTGCCGTTCTTAGGCAAAGTCCTTGAAAAAGTTGTTTACCAACAGCTCACTGACTTTCTCCTAATGAACAACTCATTCGATGTTTTCCAGTCAGGTTTTAGACCCCATCACAGCACTGAGACCGCTCTTATCAAGGTGACAAATGACATCCGCCTGAACACTGACGCAAGCAAAGTCTCAGTCTTAGTCCTGCTAGATCTGAGCGCTGCTTTTGACACTGTCGATCATGAGATCCTTTTACAAAGACTAAAGGACTGGGTGGGCATCTCGGGGACTGCCCTACATTGGTTGAAGTCCTATCTAGAAGACAGGAAGTACTTTGTAGAAATTGGTAACTGTGTCTCAGACCACATGGCCTTGACTTGTGGGGTGCCCCGGGGGTCAATCCTGGGACCCCTCCTATTCAGTCTCTACATGCTGCCTTTAGGCCAGTTAATACAAAGTACTAATGTGTCCTACCACAATTATGCAGATGACACTCAGATCTATGTCTCACTGACAGCAGGTGAATATGGACCAGTGGATTCACTCTGTCACTGCATCCAACAGGTCAGTGTGTGGATGCAAAACAACTTTCTCCAGCTAAATTCAGAGAAGACTGAAGTCATCGTGTTTGGTCCACAGAAAAAAAGAGAAAGTGTCAGCAGTCACCTCTAGTCTCTCTCTCTAAAACCTACAAATCAGGTTAGAAATCTCGGGGTAATAATGGACTCAGACTTGAACTTTGGCAGCCATATAAAATCAATAACATCAGCAGCCTTTTAAAAAACATCGCCAAAATCAGAGGTATAGTGTCTAAACCTGACCTAGAGATACTTATCCATGCATTTGTCTCTAGTAGGTTAGATTACTGTAACGGCCTGCTCACGGGCCTCTCCAAACAAGCCATAAGACAGCTGCAGTACATCCAGAACGCTGCTGCTCGGGTCCTGACCAGAACCAGGAAGTACGAACACATTAGTCCTGTGCTCAGGTCCCTACACTGGCTTCCTGTGGCTCAGAGAATAGACTTTAAAGCAGCTCTGCTTGTGTACAAGTCTCTCCATGGCCTAGCACCAAAGTACATCTCTGACATGTTAGTGCCATATGAACCATCTCGGACTCTGAGGACATCAGGGGCCGGCCTTCTGCTGGTGCCGAGAGTCAGGACTAAACATGGAGAATCAGGGTTTCAGTTTTATGCAGCTAAAATCTGGAACAGTCTTTCTGAAGATGTGAGACAGGCCTCTACTCTGACAGTGTTCAAATCTAGGCTTAAAACAGCTCTGTTTAACTGTGCTGATGACTGAAAGTCTCTTATCTGCACTCTTCTTTTTATATTTATTTTATAATGATTAATGTTGATTTTATTTTGTATTGTGATTTTTTTAAAGTCATTTTATAATGATTATTGTTGATTCTATTTTGTACTGTGATTTTAATGCATTTTTCTTGTTCTGTAAAGCACTTTGAATTGCCTTGTGTATGAATTGTGCTCTACAAATAAACTTGCCTTGCCTTGCCTTGCCTATATGCATATGTGTCCTTATGTGGGTGTGTGTGCATGTATACCTGTATGTATGTATGTAAGTATATTTGAGCATACAGTAGGCTATATCTGTCTGTATGCTTGTTTATTTGTAGGTGTATGTATGCGTCGGTGTGAGTAGGCTTGTGTGTATGTGTAAGTATATAAATGCATATTTTTTGTGTATGTACTTATGCATAGCCAATTTCAGAACAAGTCTCTTTTTTCATTAAATGATTAAGTCTCTGTTTTTTCAGACAGATAGAATCAGACTTAAAAAAATGTATTTATATAGACTGGAAAGCTAAATAAATGGTTATGAATTAAGGGAGAGGGGGCGGTATTAAATACGTTTTGACTTCTCACTCCTTTTTAGACATGTAACATTTATCTAAGTGCTAATTTACTTTGTTTTTCTCTGTCTGTACGTTTATTTTGCATTTTTGTTATATGTTTGAAATAAACTTATCATTAAAAGTAAATGATGTATTAGGCAGAAGACTTTAACTAAAACTATATTTGAAAGTGCTGTCAAAATGAACACTGATTTGCACCCTGTTCCTTACCATAATTTTGTAAAACGTAAGTGAAAAAACAGAGCCTCCAGAGGGGCCGTGAACGCCACACACTGTAGCGTGGCGAGGGCGGGCCGTGTGACGTAGCGCTCCGCTCCTGCTGTTTATTGTTCCTCCTCAGCACCATCGGAGAAAAACGGGCTAACAATCCGACAGCTACCTTCTCAACACGGCGAAAGGTTGTCTTAACGGAGGCGTAACTGTCGGTACAGCTGTCTGCACACACCAGGAGCCATGGCGTATGCGTACCTCTTCAAATACATCATCATCGGAGATACGGGTAAACAGCACCAGGGCGCGAGCGATTCTGCCAGGTCGCCGTTGACTAGCCGTTAGCCGTTAGCCGTTAGTGTTGTATTTCCGCAGTGTTGGATAGTCCAATGACGTGGTATAAGTAGAGACGCGAGGGGTGGGATGACAGACCAATTTTTTTGCTTTTATTGTGTCAGAAAATGTTGTAAACGGCCCGACTGGTTCAAAAAGTCACACCCAACAACAGGATATTCCTGCCGCTTGAGTTTGGGTTGTTGTCGAAGCCAAGTTGTTGGGCCTTTTGTCCCTTTGCGGTGAGGGTGGGGGTGTTAGCCACAGCTAGCCTGTCCAGCTAACAGCTTAGCTTGAGCGTGCTAGCTGTTCTACTGTGTTGAAAAGCAGCTCAGCTGACAAAGATAAAGTGTTAATTCCTGCACTGTCTGCTTTCTTTAGTTGTGCTCGCAGATGCCTGAAATTAATACAGTAATCTCAGCTTAGTTTAGCTTCATCTATCGGAAGGCCAAAACGTCAATGCACAACCTCAAGATGTCCTAAAATGGCGTAGAGCTCTTGTAATACTTGATCAAATATCTGTCACACAGCCTGAGATGATTTTCAGCTTTTATGTTCTGTGTTTGTTGCCCTCTTTTTGTGTGCTGTCATCCTAAAATCCTGCCTGGCTTGTTATGATCAGCATCTGTTTACAGACAGCCGACTGCCTGGTAGGTTGGCCTGCCTGCTTAGCGAGGGCAGCAGGTTTATGTGCAAAGCTGCTTTATAAAATAAATCATGCACAGTTTTCTCAAACAGATCCAAGCAGCACCCGAGCTGATGTTAGAAACTGATTTGGGATTGTTAAGAACACTGAGAACTCAGGAAAAGGCCGAGAGAGTTTTGCAATAAATTGTCTTGACACAGAAAGCACACTATGTGCATGTGAAACATCCTCATCACAGGACACACTGAATATTTGTATTTCCATTTTAGACTAGTTGTGATTAAAAAAAAATAGAAATACTCGTACATATGAATGTCATACTGTGTGAGCTGTTTTTAATGTGCACAATTATAATCTTAATTTCTTTCTTTCAGTTTTGCACAGTGATAATCTACCTCCTTAAAGCTCTGCAGCTCCCTTAAGGACAGTTCCTACAGCCTCTGTGTCCTTGCACTGTCTGAAGTTTTCATTATTTTGTTTCATTTCATTCTGTTTATCTTATTTTGTTTTACTTACTATTTTATCTGCCCAGTGCAGATTAATAAGGGATTTATCTATCTGTCTATCTATCTATCTATATTAGACATCTGATGTCTATCTGGATGTCTGTCTAGACATCAATGTAGACTTCTGTATTCTGTCTATCTTAACATCTATCGTTACATCCATCTATCTAGGCTTCTATTTGACCTTTCTATCTAGATGTCTTACTATCTAGAATATATCAAGACATCTCTCTAAGAAAAAATATCTATCTGGACATCCATTTATGTAGACATCTGTCCAAACAATTATCTTTCTAGTCTTTTATCGAGGCATCCATATAACTGGACGTCTACCTGGACATCCTTCCAGACACTTTCCATTCTCGAAATCAGCTTTACCTCCTTCGGCCACAGGCAGTAGGCAGCACAACATATTGTACTTTTACCTGTTTAATTGCTGTGGCTGCTCACGAGTCATGGTTAGGGTGCATGATCAGAGATGCTGTATCATAGACTTAATGGTTATAGTCATACGTTTATTTTTGAAGTTTATGAATAGTTGCAACACTCCGTCTTTGTGTTGATGTATGTGTTTATCAGAGCTGCTGTCATGTGAGTGCATTAAGCAATCAGAGAAGTTGTTGAAAATAATGTTTATCACAGAAAGAAAAATGTTGACATTTGATCTCTCCCTTTCAGTCCAGCCCTTGTATATGCTAAGGGAGATTTTACTTCATTAAATAGCCAACATCTGTTTTTTTCTTTATGAGGTCAAAACTTAAATCAGCTTCAAGAAGAAGTTTTTGGTGCTTATTGCAACAAAAGTCATGTGTGTAATTTATTTTTGGCATTTGCTGTGGAGGGAGATTGTCCAAGTGCTATTACAAAATAGGCTCATGTTGCATGAGGTTGTTTATCTGCTGTAGTAAAGTCAGGGGGAGCTGCAGTGAGCTAGTCCTCAGAATCGTTTTGGGTTTTTAGTTGGTTATTTGTTTCTCTTCAGAGTCATTCAAGAACCTTTGGGTTGCTGCCAAGCAGATGTGTTCAATAGTATAGGTGTGCTTTTTGTGCAGCTGTTCTATGGTTAATAAAGCTAAATGTTTAGCATTTCTCTGATAGCATTTTGATATCTGTTGAACCTACGCTGATCCTAAAGAAAACTCCTTCACCGTCTGAAACACCTATTGGTCTAAATAACGATTCTTTGTTATTGAAGTGTGGTTGACAACATCATTTTTTGCATTGTGATAACTTGTTTATGATAAAGATTGATTGGTATTATGAATAAATTCATTGATTGTTTATGAGAATTTTACAAAATAATTACTAAAAAGTTATCCATAACTTAAAAAAGGAGCAGTTGTGGCTCAGGAATCAGAGGAATTAATACTAATTACAAAACAATTGTGGTCATTTTGATTTCCTTTTTGCTGCTGTGCTGTCATTGGCCAACAAAATCATAAGCAGGTTCCCTATGAGTAAATGTTGCACTGAATGTTTGTTGGTGAAGATGATTTGGTATTTCTTAAAGTTTCAGGTTTTAACTACAGACGTATTTTGCACACATTTCATGCAGGTGAAAATGAGTCCATTGAAATTTAAAGATCAACGCCTACACACTGTCTAACTTATAAAAAAAAATCATTTATTTGAAGCGGTTCATCAGGCCTGATGAAAATCTGAGACCAAGACGTTGCTTAAAGCAATAGGCACAGAATTTAATCATAAAAAAATGTATACAGAAAGTGCAGTGAATGAGCTGTATAGATGGGCATTAAACCTTTTTATTGCACTAGGTAACATTTAGAAAAGCATCTTAGTAATGAGGGGAAAAAAAGAAATAAAGTAAAACTGAAGTTTTCCACCCACTGGAGTTGCCGTCATACCCCAAATAATCCCTAAATGATTTTGATGCCAAATTAGTATCAGAAAACCTAATGCTAATTATTTACTGTTAATTTGTAGATAAACAATTTGAAGCAAGAGAACACTGCTGCACACTTAAATGTATAGCCAGGGCTAATTTATAATCCCTACACTGGCTTTTTAAGATATAAAAACGGCAATAAATATTGTAAAAAAAAAAATAAAAAAAAAAGCCTCAACCTACTTGCTCAAGAATAGCAGACTGAACAATACAAAATACAGACATACAACAATACAAGGTGTTGTATCAGTGATGGTTGAAAAAATAATTTAAAATGAATTTCTTTAAAGTTAAACGGTGTGCTTAAAAGTTTCAGATATAAAAAATGTGTTAACATCTTTTACTTTTTATTTGTACGTCAAAGAAAATGCCCCAACAAATTTCTGGTTATTAAATTTCAGATCGGACGTCACAGAAGCCTTGAATGCTTCGGCTTTAATGAGAGTCCACAAAGCAGCAGGACTGGCTTCAAATATCTGAAGCTGCTTTCAGTTTTGTTTGAGGATGTTTGCCCATCCGTGATCATGTGATTTCTGTCAACAAAAACTTCAACAGCTATTTTGGTTGACATTGTTCTCGTGAGGACTAAACAGGTTATGCTAGGGAAGAAAAGGATGTTGCAGAGTTTTGGGAATAGAATTTATCATTGTCTTATCATAGTTTTATTTATTTAGTTGTTTGTGCGATGGCTGAAAATTCTGAGTATCAAGTCAGGTGTTGTGTAACATTGTCATTCTTAAAAGATTATTAATCGTGTAATGGTTCAGTAGTTAATATCAGGACAAGAAGGTAAACAAGAAGAACAAAAGAGAGCTGCCTGAGGGAGAAGAACACTCACCCTTGGACGGGTTGAACATCTGTGAACTCCACACAGACAGGCCGAGCACGAGCACAACCTGCCGCACTGCTTTGCAGCCTTTAAGTCAATTATTTTCCAAATTAATTATTCTCAAATATGTTCAGCATAGAAAAAAAGGACATTGAAAGAAAAAAATGTGCTGGACGAGTTTATATTTGAACGTCTCTCAAGTACAAATATTTGTTTTCTCTTTAAGTTTCCATCATAATATTTAGTTTTTTTTATCTGTTAGTAATACTCATGTAATTATTTTGTTTTTGTTTTTATTATCATAGTATAGGTATAACCACAGTGATTTGACATGTTTCAGTCAGGTGTGTCTATCTACGCCAAAACAAAAAGCAGAATATCTTCAATTTAGAACAAATTTGGGCCAAAAAGACCCTCTTCATAGTGTTGTCCACTTTATTCAAACCAATAGTGGCAAAACAGTTTTGTTTTCTAGTTATATTATTCACTGACTTGTTTTCCACACAGCTCGGTGTTTTCAGCCTCTGTTGCTCACATGTTGTGACACTTTCTGTTTTCTGTTTAATATGAAGTAGATTTGCGAGCGTGAGCATCACCAAGACATCTTGAGAATGAGGAAAAGAAGTCAGAGAAAATGTAAAAAGATTGCTGTTGAGTTAGTTTGAGATTTACTTCTTTACCTTAACCTTTATTCTCTCTTGGTGTCCTCACAATCTGATCTGCGTCTCACGCTCAGTGCGTTTACTGGCAGCAGAAAAGTTGAACGTCAGTGTTGGTCAACTTTTAAAGGGCATATTTACTTTTTAGTCTAATTTAACTTAACCTTTATTGAATGTATAGGTTATAGTAACAATGCTATATCTTTCAAGATGATAAACCTTTTTGTAATATTGAAATGGTTTTAATTTTATACCTGCAGCATGTTCTTTTCTTTTTGACAACACTCCATAAGCAATAACAATATATTGTAAGGCTCTTTTATTGGCTTTTAAATCCCTTGGTGGTCTTGTTTCTTCTTCCTATTGATTAACTTTTGCCACATGTGCCCGGTAGAGACCTCTGGTCTTCGGGTAGTTTTTTTTATTTTTATATATTTTTGGGGCATTTTGTGCCTTCATTGATAGGAGAGAGACAGTGGATAGGCTTGTGAAAGGGGGTGAGAGAGTAGGGGAAGACACTCTGCAAAGTGGTCACAGGCTGGACTCGAACCAGGACCAGCAGAAGCTCGTACATGGGGCATGCATGGTCGCTGACCACTCCGCCAAACCTACACCCCTGGGTCTTCAGGTAGTTTTAATTGTCCCCAAAGTAAAAAAAACAAAATGATCTTTTCATTATTATGGCCTCCATCTGTTGAACAGTCTACAAGAAGACCTGAGAGCAGCTCCCACTGTTCAAACTTTTAATAACAAACTAAAGTCTGAACTGTCAGTTTGGTTTTTAGCTGATTCCTGTCATATTGTCTTTTCTGCATCATGCGTTTTTTTACTCTATTATAATTTCAGAGTAACTATTTTGTTTTTTATTGCCTCTTTTGTTTTCTTTCATTGCTTGGTTTAAATTTTGATTGACTTTTAACACTCTATTCCCTTCATTATATCTTATCGTGGTTTTATCAGTTTAGTCCTTGGTCCTGTGTTTCCTTATTTAGGGATGGAATTGACAAGATTTTATTGCTGCTAATGGCATTGATTCTGCTAATCGAGCCGATTCTATGTCAGTACCTTTATCAATTCCTGAGGATCTGCCAAAAAAAAAAAGAAAGCAAATCAACGTAGGTTTCAGGGCCATATGGCTCTTCTAACAGTCATTGCCATTCTGCATAAACTAGTGTTTCAGCAGGTTGTCAATGTTTCCATCACTGTTTGAAATCCTGTTGACATTAGGCTAACAGTCTTCAATAAAGCCTCTATCTGCGAGGCGGCCAGATACTAGTGAAAGGAGCGATAACCAAAAGAAGCATTATATATTGATTCATTTGGCTACTTGCTATCAATTCTCCATTGAAATTGGTTTTTGATTCCCATCCCTATCCTTATTTTTAATTCTAGATGGCGTTTCCTCAGCTGTCTTTGGCTGTATGAAGAGTCACACTTTTGTATGGAAAGTGCTTGATAAAGAAAGTGTAATAGATCGATTGAGCAATTGACATGCGTTTGGTAACTGAGGACACGAGTTGTTGAAGCTGTATTGATGGAATTCTTTCCCATTCTTGTTAAATGTACAATTTTTAGTTGCTCAACAGTCTGGGGTCTCCGCATGTTGTGTTTTGCACTTCAGAGTGTGCATTCAGTGGGGGAGCGGTCTGGACTGCAGGGGGACAGATTTCAACGGTGTCTTCAAAGATGTGCAGGTTACCCATGCCATAGGCGCAAACACACCACATACATCGCAGATGCAGGCTTTTGAACTTTGCACAGTAACAGTCTGGATGGTCCTTTTCCTCTTTTGCCTGCAGGACACCATTATTTCCAAAAACAGTCTGAGATGTGGACTGGTCAAGATACAGCAGAGTTTTCCACTTGGCACCTCTCCGTGCTCAGGCCGCGGCATTTCTGTTTTGATTTCTGGTCTTTGCTTAGTTTTGTTGAGGTTGGCCTTGCCGTTGTAGACTAAATGATGTTGGATTTTAATGCAGTGCATCCTCGGAGTGAAGGTCACAGGCATTCAGTGGTGTTTTATGGTCTTGCCACTTACATGCAGAGATTTCTCCAGCTTCTCTGAATCTTTTGATGATATTATGGACTGTTAATAATGAAAAAAATGACCATGTTGTCCTCTGTGGCCTGATGTAGACACCAGGGAGTGTGAAAAGCGCCTCTTCATCGTGCACTGAGTTCAATAACATGTAGAGGCCTGTGGCATATCAAAGTTTGCTTCTCTGTATAAATGCTTCTGAGAGATCTGCCCTGTCCGTTATACGGAGCACAGCCTGTAGTCCTTGCAGTGCGTATTTACAAAATGGGAACGGCGGGCCGTGATGTAATGGTGTAGTTTATAGTGCTGTGTTTTTGTGTGATTGGCTCGTTTTACAGTACTGCAGTGTAAACATGAACAATCCAAAGTAAATATGCAAATTTGAACCATTAACAAAGCAGCTGAACTGCAAATTTTATTTCAGTCTGTCATTAAATAACATTCAATTAAAAGAAAAAAATCTCAAACGTGAATGAGCAGAAAGAAGACAATCTTACAAAGTCTGCCCCTCTCTGACAAGAATATAATTAACCAAATAGTACAAGTAACAACAGCTTTTGATGTTTCTTTTTTTTTCCAAAAACAACAAACAAACATACAAACAAGCAAACAAACAAAACCATGTTAATTCACATAACATACACAAAACATAGCAAGACTCAGATTAACACATTTTCCTGTAATTATAAAACATAACAGCTTTGATATTTTTTTAAAGACAAAATTGGATTGAGCTTCTTTAGTTTCTTTGTTCAGATTGTTCCGTGAACTGATTCCTCTCACTCTAACACAGCACTCCATCAGTTTAGTTCTGAATCTTGTTTTTCTTTTAAATATCTCAAGTCCTTTATGCACAATTGTGAAACATACTGTTTACTGTTTACATACAATCTACTAACTCAGCGAATTTCTACAGCTGCAATTTAAAAAAATAATGGGGTTTAAAGGATCTCTTTATTGATTTATACTAATAATTCTTATTGCTCTTATTTGTAAAATGAAAATTTGCTGGATGGTAGTTTTAAATGCACTTCTCCACACTTCAGCACAGTCGGTAAGAAATGGAACAATCAATAGATATACAAAAGGTAGAAAGCGTAATCATCTAAGCAATCCCTTACTTTGTGTGATATAGCAAACAGTTTTGCTACTTTCACTTTTATTCTATTGTGAATGGCTGAGCCTTTTGGAAATGTTCTTTTTATTCCTAGTCATGGCACTCGCCTGTTTCTAAAGCCCTTTTCACACATGCAGCCCTGGTATAAACAGGATATTATCTGGACAGCTTGCTCACCGACATGGTTTTTATAATGATTTTGAGCAGATGTTTACAGAACTTTGGTGATTTGCAGTGGAAACAAACACTTTCACTTTGTTTTTCTCTGGCCTGTCAAGTCTTGTTTTTCCAGTTTTGCGCCGGTTGAACAGGAAGACGTCATTAGCCCTCCCCACCCATCTCAGTGAATTACCCTGATACTTCACTGCGGACAGGTCTGAAATGAGACCTGCTTGGATTTTACATGGATAAAATACAATGGGGAAATTACCTGGGTAAAGTCTGTTTGCCTTCACATACTGTATACGGCCCAAGGTCAGAATTTTTCAGGGCTTTTTTTTTACTGAGGTCAAATACACCTGTTCAACTGTTGGGTGTTTCAAACAGCTCTGTGTCTGTTAATGGAGACTTAAAATGTCTTTGTTCTCGTCTTTATAACTAATAATAACAGTCTGTCTGATATCAGCCTCAGTAATCAGAGAACAGAACCCTGTGCATGCAGAAAGGTAGACACACTGGTACACAAACTGGTCGAGGAGTCTTGCTACTTTTGATGTTACCTTGCGTCACTGCTTGTTAAAAATATGCAGTCCATTAATATCCTGATTATAATGCTTTGGTTGTTTAGGTACAGGATAGGGATGCAAACAATTAATCGATTATCGATTAATCGTTGATAAGAAATTACTCGATTAAAGTAAATTAATTGCAATTAATCGAAGAAGAAGAAGACGACAACAACAAAAAGACAAACGAGAAGTGGTAAGCTGGCAGGATGAAGAGTACAAGATGGAGTTCGGTATGGAACCACTTTAAGTTGGTTAATGACGACAAAGACGCCAAATGCACCATCTGTGGAAGTATTTTAAAGTACAACTCCTCCACAACTTCGCTAAATTATCACCTCAATACGTCATATTCTGTTAGGAATAAATCCTTTATTAAGGAATATGATTTGCATTTTCTCTTTCATAAGAAAGATAGCATTTTCATAGAAAGGAACCTTTTGATTCAGAGGGGAATTCAGCTTTGCAGAAAAATTGCCGCTTATCAATTAATCGATCATCGATTGATAAGATAAAACAACTATCGATTAATGAATTACTCGATAATTTGCATCCCTAGTACAGTATCACCAGTGTGTGCTGATGATGGGGACAGATCAGTGATATGAGCTTAGTTTCATTTCAAGTTACAGTTAAATCGACCAAAAGCTCTTGTTCCTCGTTAACAGACAAAGTGAGTATTTGTAAAGACAAACTTGTATAGAGTTGTAGGGCTGAAAGATTTCGGATCAAACTCGCAATTTCAGACAAAGTCATGTGATTGCCAAAGCTGCAGCTTTTTCCTACCCTCCTGACTGATCCAGGATCTGTTGTGTCCACTATGTTGCACATGCTTTTTTGCAAAAGTCACTGGCAATTTTGCATTAACGGAAGTGCTGGTAAGCAGGTCAACAACTCAGAGCCCCTGTTTTGAAGTATCCCCTAGATAATGAAATCAGAGTATTTATGGTCAGTATTAGATGATGAAAAATGTGTTATGTGCTTTATTCATTGATTTCCTTGCTGTTATCTATACTGTAAACGGTGATTATTATGCTGAATCTTGATTTGAAGAAAATCAGAATTATATTTAAAAAACGCAATATCTACCAGAAAAATCACAGTTAGATCTTTTCCTAACATTGTCCGGCCTTAGAGAGGATCAAACCCCAGACTCATTTTATTTTTAATTTTATTTTTTTGAGAATGCACTTTTTAGTATTTTACACAATTTAACCAAAGACACAGTTTAAAGTAGTTAAATCTAATCACTGACTCTTCGCGGTGGCCATCACCCATATCTCATGTCCAGCCAATAGTATGTTGACCAAATTTTCTGAACATTTGATTGCCTGATGCACAGTAATCTAGGCATGCCATGATAACAAATTTTACTGGACGATTATTGTCCGAAGAATTATTGGCGATAAACAATATCATTTTCAATATTATATTGTAATGTCATTTTTTCATTAATATACTTACAATTTGTCATAATAAAGTGAGTAGACCATATCAAATGCAATGAACTTTAATTTCTTAAGAGTATATAACTGTAATTGGAAGGTCAAGATCTTTTAAATAAAATAAATTAAACAAAGAATATAAGAAATTTAACAAACAAAAAAAGAGGGAAAAAACATTGAAAATGAAATGGACTCTCCATTGCATGTAAATGAAAATAAGTATACTAATTAAAAACAATAAAAAGTAAACCCTGTCTCTGTCAAGAAAAAAAATAAAACCCCAATAAAACAGGAAATAAAATGTAGTTTATGAAGTTTTGGAATTATTTGTGACATGTACTTTCTCCCAGTCAATTTGCTCTGTCTGTCAAACGTTTGAAACATTTCCTGAAATGCTGCCTTTACAACCCTATTGAAGGGTTGCATTTCTTTTGCAATGTAGTGAGCATGCTTCATTTTGCACTTTTACTTATATTTCCTTTGCCGACCAAATGCCTCAGTAAGCGCTGATTGTCATGACAAAGGCTCTCCTGCACATCCCCTCCTTTGTCGTCGCTACTTTTAAACAAATGAGACATATCGGCTCATCTGTGTTTATGAGCACACACCTTGTTCATTCTGTTTAAAACCAAAATATTCCCGCACTTGGGTTGTGGCAGTCGGCTTAAGAACCGTTGCTTTCGTGCCATTATTTATACTCGTGTTTGTTTCCTTGCTACTCCTCAGGACGCTCACTTCAGCTCTTCTGCCTTCTCCATGTATGCACGAGCAGCTCCGCCTACCCTTCAAAGATTGCATGAGTGACAGATGCTCACTCGGCTAAATCCACTGTAGAACCAATGCACCCTGGTGTTAAGAAAGATGGACAGAGCGAGCCATCCTCTCATTCAGTCTGTTTGATAGAAAGAGAGGAGGAAAACAAACATGCATGCACGTGTCAATTTATCAAGGCTGGGAAACTTATCGAAGACGTTTTTATTTATTGTGTGGTTAATTGATTTATTGATTATCGTGACAAGCCTGTAGTAATCGTTGGGAAACTGCTCTGCACTGTGCTTTGGAGCTAGCAAGGAGTTTTTTTGCTTCTTTGCCAACTTAGCTGGTGTCTCAGGCGGCAGCTCCAACATGTTTGCATTGTTAATAAACGAAGGAGGAGGAAAAGCGAAGAGTGCGTTGTCCCCAGCCTCAGTGACCCCTTCAGAGCATTTTCCCCAGAGCTATGTTCCTTTCAATTCCGAGAAAAAAGCTTGACAGTCCATGTTTAAATTGAATTCTGCTTCTAAAACCCAGTTGTGGGATTCTGTCCCTGAGTCTGTGATTGTGGATTTTATTGGGCCCAATTGTCAGTTTCCCTGTACTAGCTGGCTGGAATTCTGGTAGGGCTGGACGATTATGGTAAAAATAAGAATCCCGATTATTTTAAGTGATATTGAAATCACAATTAATATACACAATTATTCATTTATTTAAAACTTCAGTGTTGATTTAAACACAACTTTAATGAACCAGCAAGCGGCACATACAGTATTATTGATCCACATAAGTCACACACACTAGCTGTGGCTGCACGTAGAACACAGAAGCGCTATGAAGCGCAGGAACTTGCATACACGGCACTCCACACTGTGTGGCATATTAATTGTTTTCCTTCGATTATAATGTTTTTATGATTGTCAGACGGCAAAATTGAAATCACGATCAAAATCCGATTAATTGTCCAGCCCTAAATTCTGGTTCTCTGCATTGAGTCTGATCGGTGTGTTTCTGTAAGTCAGTGCTAGAATGAGTCATGACGCTGAGATATCCAGCTAATGTGTCCTTTTGTGTAGTGCCATTTCTGACAAACATAACCCTGCAAGAAGGACGTAAGCTGCAAAAAAACAACTTTTTTTCAGAATGTCATACCCTATTACTGTCAACCAGGAGAAACAAGAAAAGAAATATATTTTGAATGTCTCTCTTGACAGCGAAAAAATGTCCTACACATCTTCTCACATCAACTTTGAGAGGAATATCTAAACTTTATAAACTTTACGTCTTAACTTCTGTTAGTTAAGGCATAACTCTAGAGTTGAACCTGTGCTTAATTTAGAATTACTGATTTAAAAGAGGGGATATGCCATTACCACTCAATTATTCAATCAATCTCTTCTTATGTATGCCATCATAAGGAAACATTCTCTCAGGCACTTTATTAAAGAGCTCCAGACCACATTCTTCATCAGACCATTTCAGTGAAGTGATGAGGTCTTTATGGCAGCCAGACAAACCAATATTAAAATGTAATGCTTCATCAATAAATTAGAGACAGGAATGATTACAGTATATTAATTATGTGTCTGTAATTGTTAAGAACGTCGAAGCTCTTCAACTGGGACGACAGTTTTAGTGTCGATATATAATAGTCATTGTTATCCATGAATTTTTACATTTACTGTTTTACAAAACAACAGAAAAAATTAAAGATTTTTATTTTTTGGTTAAGATGTCTTAGTGTCGTTTACTTGCATTCCTGATTAGAAAAAGTAGTTTTAGTGGGTGAGTGTTATACTTGATTATCAGTTTCTTTCTCCTCAGAGAAGCCAAATGAACGGCTCAAATTTGGGATTAAAAATGTGAATTCAGTTTAAAATTCCTCATTCCCGTTCAAAATGTTTCTCCAGTAACGTTTTTAGTTCTAAACAGGTTTTTGAAAGACTTCTGAAATATTTGTGTATTCTCGTCTTTATTTGTGAAGCACTATCTGCTCATCATGGAAATAAAATATAAAAGCTCTATAACCATTTTCTAAATATTGAAAGCAGTTGTGTCTTTATTGAACTGACGATGACACATCTGTTGCACCTCCTGTGGCTTCGCTCCTCATGAACACTTGATCTCTTCATCCCCATCATCACATTGTCCGTGCCCAGCAACATTGCTGCCTGGCAATAGTAACCCTTGGAAACCATGAAAGAGATGATCGCATCCTTTCCTGTCACCTCTTCGTTATCTATCAGTGTCTCTACCACGAGCAGCCTCCTTCCTCTGGCCCTACATTTTCCTGCCATTCGTTGACAAGGATCTGGAGATGCTCTTGCTTGACCTGAACCTTCTTCAGTGATTAAATCCAGCATGAAGCAAAGTCATTCTTCCACCCAGTGTTCATTCTGGACCTATGTTAAAGCTAGAATCATGACATTTTAATCTTTTGTTGGTCTTTGGGTTGTTTGAGGCAGTTGTGTGAGGGAAGAAAAGCCACCTAAAAAGAGCTCAAATATTCAGTTGGGCTGGACTCAGTGAGGAACTTCTTTGTGTTTAGTAGCTGAATTTTTGAAGATGGAACTATTCCATGGGAATTCGCGAGAATAACCAGAAGTAAACCTGTAATTTTCAAAAACTAAATACTGTCCCACAACAGAGTTTTAGATGTAGTTGTGGAAAACATACTTTAACGTAGTCTTGAATAAAAATATCTGATTTCATGTAAGTTTACTAGAGAATATCTCTTTTATTCCTCAATAACAGGCTCATAATGACCCTGAACCCTGGACTATTGAAACCAAGCATTGAAACTTCTGGAATATTTATATCAGGGGTGAGCAACTGGCGACCTTCACCTCACTCAATGCTGCCCACCAGTTAATTACAAAAAGCAATTTAGGTATAAGAGGAAAACATAAAAACAACTGCTCAATGTAATTTATCATGACTCATCAATGCTACATAATGCAGAAATTAAGATAGTTGATAAAATGTTTCTACTTATCTTAGATTGCTGGTACATTATTTGTTTTTTGTATGAGACATTAAAGTACTTTGCTATTATTGTATCTCTAAATATCTTTATAAGACACTAAAATAAAACAAACAGTGTTAGTGAGAACTATATTTGGAGACAATGATATATGTTATATATATGTGCCTTAAAAATTGGTAATCATTCATTCTTTGTTAAATTAAAAATAAGCGTAATTGGCTTTAGTTGTGTGCCATGCTCATTAAGTAATGAATTTTTCATTGCCTTTGAGTTATTAATAATGTTGGTATTATCCTTTTTTGGAGCTTTATATTTTCTAATTTTTAGTAGTTTTTGCATTTTCCCTCAGAAACAAAAAATCGGTGCAGTCCTCTTAGTAATCAAAGTTACCCATCCCTGGTATAAACAGAAGTTCAAATTGATTGTTCAGTAAAATTATTAAAAGTTGATAAAGTTTTACTTACAAATCTGGTAAAGTAAAATGTTTTCATTAGTGTCTGGATGTGATACAGTTTGTTTGTATTACCCCCAATTTCCAGTGATTTCCCAGAATGTCCCATGATTCCAATGGAAAGTTTACAATTTGGAGTATTTCCTTAATTTCTTAGCTTCCTCAGCTCCCATGTAAAGTTTCTGGATATTTACTGGAAATTTTCCACCTCTTTGTCACCCATTAGTCTGGATATTAAAGTATTAGGTTCTCCCTAAGAAAAAAATTTGGCCATTACAGACAGTGTAAAACACTAAATTGTTATACGCTGACTGTACTGACTTCATTACATTTTTGTTTTTGCACCGGCAAAGGCCCACAAGCAGCTGATATACTGTCTGCGTCCCACTTTTGGGTTATGACCCACGAGTCGAGAATCATTGGTCTGAGCATTCTCTGTGCTCCCTGTGATTTGGGATATTTAAAGGAGACATATCATGCTGATGCATGATTTAATACTTAAATATCATATAATAAATTTGAAAACAAGACCTTACACCCCCTTAATTTTCAAAAAATTAGATATTGTATTTTTTCTGATATCCTAGAACGAGATTTGATGCCTCTGAAAATAGGTCATTGCGAGATGACCGCGAGATTTCAAACGTCATGACGACACGAGGTACATTTCTTTTTATTGGAGTAATCTGACAAAACACTTCCTCCTCTGTGATGTCCGCTTGCCCCAAAACCGTCACCGAGGAACACATCCAGCAGCAGGGGTATTAAGCTCCCTCGCTCACTCTCCCTCATTACCAGCTCTGGCCTGTAAGGGGACTCAATACGCGGTCGCTGCTCTGAGCCTGCCGGAAAATACAGTAGAAGAAGAAGGACAAGCTGGCTCTACCCCCAATAGACCTGACCAATCAGAGCACAAAGGGCTGTGACATTGTGAGGTAACTTTAGGTCATCCTTGAGACCAAGCGTTTCGACAAGCGCTTCATAATGGCCTAAAATGAGGATATTGAGAACGCTATTGTGGGGCAATGAAGGAACTAAATGACTTGTACTGAGGGCAGAAATGCTTTACAGGCATCCTAGTCCGGCATAGTGAAAAGGAGAAACAAGCATGATATGTCCTCTTTAACAGAATTCCTCACAGGTATTTTTTATTACAAGAAGAAAAAGACAAGATTTAAATGGCTCTGAAATTCAATATAGGTTGTCAATGATCTTAGACCTACATTACAATGAGGAACACGTTCTTCATCATGTAATTCGGCCTCGACTTTGAGCCCTACCATTGATAACGTCACCCGGAGTGTTTTACAACTCCTGTCACAGCATTTGAGGACAGACCGATTCGTGCATCTCTGCGAAGTGCATTGCGATATTCAGCTGTATCTATAATGTGAGCGCTGGCCTAATTTGCAGCAAACTGTACCAGGATGAAGATCAAGTCATTATTATGTTTCCAACTATGACGAGGGTCACAGACGTGATTCAGGGGATTTCAAAGACTTGTTTAAGAGCATTTAAGATCTTAAGATTTAAGATTTTGGGGATTTGATTTACTGAAGGAAGTTTCCTAAAATTTGCTTCATCCACTGAGTTTCACTGAAGGATAAACTAATTAAAGTTCACAGATGCTTTGTTTTCACCAACTGTTTTTCAGTGTTTGCTTCATCCTTGAATCTTTTCTTATCTATATGGGCCATTCTACCAAATTTGTCCAAACTGTTGTCCCACACTAAAAAAACTATGTAACAAAACAATTAAGAATTCAGACTTTACATATTTACTAAGATTCTGTTATGATCTATTTAACACACAAGAGAGCAAATAGATAATAATAAGCTAAATATATACAAAATCATCATTTATAGTGTGCTTTCTATTGGAGAGTGGTTGTCCCAACCCCTAAGCCCTAAATTTCGACCTATGAAAATAATGCTTAAAACAATTTTGTATTTTTTTTCAATGATGTTTTTTAAAATATCTTGTTGATTTCTTTTAAACAGCATTGAAAAGATTTGGATGTATTGCGGGTTTATTTTTTTAATTTAAAAAAATCATTCAAAAAACGTTGTCCCACGCTTTCATGTCACACCCGAAACACAGATAGTTTCACCACATAGGTTGAGCCTGTTTTTAGCCACACCCCTGCATTTTTGATCAGGCAGAGACTCTGCATCCCTCTACCTCATGGCATCGTGGTGAGTAGTTACCTCTCATCATTTTGGAGTAAATGTGTTCCAAAATCTGAAAATCTGTCGGGAACATTTTTAATTGTCACTACCAAACACATATTCTCTGCAATTAGGTAAACTTTTGGAGGTTTAATGCAACACATTATGTTTTTATGGGTGTACACCTGTTCAAACATCCATTTGCTGGCCATGTGCTTTGTAGCATTTTTTAGTTATTAGCTAAAATTAGCTAAAATTGTCACAACCGAAACAGATGGTAGAGTTTTGACAACATGTAATGGTCCACTCACTTAAGTCAATGTTTGATCATTATTACCTCTTAAAACGTAGATAATGCTGATTCATGTTTTATATTATAAAGCATCAGGAGAAAGCAACATGGAGAAATGAAAAAAACACCAATATGGCAAAACAAAATATTTGAAAAACTAGACTTTTAGCCCAAGGGTGTCGACCACGTTATTCTTAAGAAGTTGTTTGTTTTGTTTTAAGTTCATTAAAGTTCTTGCATAACACTTTCTGGTGTGTGTATTTTTAAAAAGATGTTTTAAAGGGACTGTGAGGAGTTTCTAAATAATTACAAAAAGTCTCTCTTTTAGATATATGCCTGATGGAAATACATACTTTAAGATGAGTTTTATAGCATCAAAATAGGTTATCTATAAATGCTATTCCTTAGCCTTCCGGTCGGGTCGGACAGGGCTGGACTGGCCTGGATACTCAACTTCAGGAACAAGACAATTAAAACTAGAGCAAATGTATATTATTCGGACACGTCTTAGAGCACCGGGCTGTAAGTAGTGATTTATGGCCGGCTACAAAACTACGATACTAAGTTTTCTAAAAATTGCTTGTTGTCACACATCAAAAACTACCGCTACGTAACTAGAAAGAGATACATAACCTCGTCGCTTTGCATCCTGAAAGTTGTTGACAAAAGAAGTTGTAAAGCAATGCAGAGTTCTGAGGAAGGTCCGATTTTCATTCATTTAGCATCACAACAAACACACGCTTTGGCTTGTGGCGCGAGTTGTAGTCGGAAGTTGGAATTTCTGAGTTCCAAGTAGGAGATTACAACTGAGACGTCCCCCGAAGAGGGAATTTCCTGCTGGGAACTCGGTGAAACCTCGCCACCCCCGAGTTGACAATCGAAGGTGGATGCCCCCAGTGTGAACAGTTATTTAGCTCCTGTAATAATCAATTTATTTCATTTCTGACTGGGGTGTGTCGCTCTAGATCAGCTTATACATAGTATTGTTAGACTTATATTTACAAAAATGCTGCCATAGTGATAATCACATTCTTCATGTGATATTTGTGAACAACAACACAGGGCGTGCTAACAATAGCCTGGTAGATCGGCATGTTTTTTTCCGACTTCAACTGGAATGCCGATAAGTCAGAGATGATGTCACTCCTAGTTCCGAGGTTACTGGAACGCAGCATTACGACAATCGCCGCGCGTGCTCATGGGTAGCAGAGTCTTAAAGGAATATTACACCGAAAGAATGATATGCCTTAATTTTCTACTCACCCTCATGCTGAGCAACACTCTGGAGCACTTTTTTGATGTCTCAAATGCAGCTGGAGGTCCGGGGTGATTTTCGCTGTGAACAAACGTCCATCTAACAGGGGCAGCCGCAGAAAAAAGGTCCATAAAAGTCCTACGTGCCTATTTTCCTTCATACTGCTCGTCGCTGTAATCCAATGTCCTGGAACGTCCATAATTAGCGAGGTCATTTAGTACATTTTCGAGCCTAAACAGTGCTATAAGCGTACTTCCGCAGTGCGTCTGTCACTGCCTCATAGCACCTTTAAGTCATGTTACAGTAGATGCGTTTTGATGTTTGAGTAGGATAATGCTGGCCTTCAAAGTAAATGTCATTTGATTGATTATAAACATTTGTGTTCATAATATTCCCAGTGTAAGACATGTTTGAAGTTAATATTAAGCAATAAGGTGGAGGGAATATGATACAACCTTGCAAACAAAAAAATAGTGGTCACTACCAAAATAGTGCAGTCACAACCGAAACACTGGGTGTTTTGTAAAAAATACAGGATACTGAGTCATCAACTAACATTTTATGATGACTATTCTTTAAATGTATGTTCAATTTCATAACTCATTAACTCTGAGATCTATACAATCAGTGGAATTCATTTTACAAGAAAAGATTGGATTTTGATTTTGATGAGTTTTAGAAATTGAACTTTGGAAAATGTTTAAAATGTCATTTTTATTGATTTTGTTGTAAAACCCTTCAAAAAAAATTTGTAAAAATATTCTATAGAGGGGGCATGGAAGTACAATATGAACAGATTAATGTAATACCTTTTATTGCAGTGTGTTGCTATGTTTCGGTTGTGACACATTTTGAGAGTAAAAAAAACATTTCAAGAACAAGCAGAAATTAAAATATGAATATTGACTGCACTATACAAGATATATGTACCTTAGATATAGTACAACATATGTATGGACAAAGTTTTGGGAAAAAAAACACTTTGAAAAAAAATTTTCCAGCCCTGCACTTTGGACAAATTTGGTAGAATGGCCCATATATATTGGCAGGGTTGGAGTTTTCTGACATACTATTTTAATACAGCTGCTTGCACATTTGAAGTTTTTGTGCATAGAACCAGTCTGTGCACATCTTTTGCTTGGTGAATTTTTATTTTGTTATTGTTATTATTATTATTATTGTATTTATTTTGGGTACCGATCAAGACTTTAGACAAGGTGGAAGATATACCAGTAATAAGATAAGATATTCCTTTTGTAGTCACACAGGGCGAAATTCCAAATTTACAGCAGCAATAAAGTACGAAAAAGAAATAAAAAGAATTAAACTTGTGAATTAGAATCTTGTGAATATATTGTTCTTTTTCATATTCTTCTTATTCTAATATTTAGAAAGCCATTAATAATATTAAGAATTTACAGTTGTTTCTTCCAACAGTGTTGCTACTTTTTAGGAGTATATTTCCTGTTGGGTATGGAGATCAGATTATCTTATGTGTGCATTATTTCATTTTCAGTTCATTTATAAAGCTGTATAGAAATGCTCTATAAAGATCCATCGACTAAGTTTATAGAATTAATTTGAAGGCTTCAAAAGTCTCAAAGTGCTCACACTCTTAATCACTCACACATAGATCCACACCCTGATCGCTTGGATCCAAAGTTTTTCCAAAAATCAGGAGCCAGAAGCAAAATGGCTGATGATCATGTTTGTGTTTATCTTTCTCTTTCTCTGAATCACAGTCTGCTTGCATGTTTTATTCCATGCACATTTTTCAATGTTTTTATCAGCCAAATATTTATTGTTGTGTTTTTTTTGTTGTTGTTTTTTTAGGTGTGGGGAAGTCGTGTCTATTACTACAGTTCACAGACAAGAGGTTTCAGCCGGTTCATGACCTCACTATTGGTAAGAGCTCATGTGATCCACACATTAGATACTGTTCCACCGCATTTACTCAGTCATACAGCCTACCACAAACTGAACAACAGAACATATCAAGGTTTCTTCTGCTGTTTTTAAAAGCACATTTTCATATTTTAATTCATTTTTTATTTGATGATTGGGATGAAAACCCACTGCTTCTCTGCTCAGCCTGGACCAGCAGACACTAACTGAGGGTCCAGCCACAGGTTACTGCTGGATATTGAGAAGCAAATACACTATAATACCAGAAGTGTTCACTCATCCATCCAAATAATAAATTCAGGTGTACCAGTCAGTTCCATGGCCATATCTCGCAATATCAAACTCCAGCTTCCTCCAACAGACCAAAAACATTCTCATTACACATGTAGACAAAATTATTGGTACCCCTCCATTAAATTACGAGAAAAACTACAACGGTCACTGAAATAACTTGAAACTAACAAAGCTAGTACCAATACAAATTCACTGAAAATTAACTGGTTAGAATCAGGAATTGCTTTTGAATTGTTGTTCAGCAGAGCCATTTTAATAAACAAATAATGAAACTGGCCCGGACAAAAATGATGGCACCCCTAGAAAAGATTGAAAATGATTTGACCATAGGGACATGTTAAACTAAGGTGTGTCCTGTAATAAGCATCACAGGTGTCTCCAAGGTTGCAATCAGTCAAAAGTAGTCAGTGTGCTGTTTGGTTCGTGGTGTGTACCACACTGAACATGGACCACAGAAGGCTAAGGAAGAGAGTTGTCTGATTTTCTTTCATTAATTTTCAGTAAATTTTTATTTACTACTTTTGTCGGTCTTAAAGGATAAGTTCGGTTTCTACAGCTTCTACACCATAATGAAATATTGGTGAAACTAATGAGTTTTTGGACAATTAATGCAGTTTTAGGAGCGGCGCTGTATGCCCTATGTGCTACCATTATACGGCTGTCCGCCGCTCAATTTTGGATCTAAATATCTCCCGAAGCAGAGTTTGGAGTCGACATTGGAGCACATTTTAGGTTATAGGATGGTTGGTGACTCTAACTGGCCTTTTGGGAGGGAGGAGTAATAGAATATCTTTACCTCTGCCAGGACGTTATGTTACTGCCAGTGTCTATTTGTTTTTTTGTTAGTTAGTTTCTCTGTTAGCAAGATCACTCAAAAAGTTGTTGACGGGTTTCAATGAAATTTTAAGGAAATTTCCGTGTAGGTTCAAGGAACAAATAAGGTTTTGGGAGTGATCCGGATCAGTGTCTAGATCCGCCATGACAAAAAGTGTGATTTTCGTGAATAACTACTGAGCTAAAATAGATATCATTATGAATCCAATTGCTAATGGTATGTTCTCATGGTCAAGGAATCTAAATATTTAGATGAAACAAACGTAGGAGTAATATTTATGGTGACAATCATCATATGGGCGAGGACAGTGGCGCTGGCAGAGGTCTGCCCTCTCCGAGTGCTTTTCTAGTTGATTATTTCGGTACATGTTTGAGTGGAAGAGTGTGGAGTTTGATTTTCAGGAAAGGTTACAGCCCTAGTCCAGGCCGTTGGCGTGGTCTGAGATCACGGTTCACTTTGGTGGCTGTGGCACAGTTGGAGCAGGCGGACTTTCAGCTCAGCACGGCACCATGTCAAATATGTGGAGTGAAAAAAACTCCATGGCAGAAAACAAGTTTCCTTGACTCACAGAGACATTCTCTTATAAAAGTAACACAGTCTAGAAGGCACCTCAGTCATCAGGTGATTTTCTCCCCTTGTTTGACAGGCTGTCACCTTTTTCCTTGGTTAGGGCTCTATAACATCCCTGTTATTTTTTCTCTAATTCTGGTTTAATTTTCCCATATTTATTTATCTATTTCTTCGGTGTTAATATTTTGAGAACTCAATTTTTTTAGGCAAATGTAACCCAGAATCACGTTAAAAGAAATGGAATATAATCACTCACTCTTCAGGTGGTCCTAACGCGTATCCTTACACGTCAAAACGAAAACAAACAAAATTTGCAGAGCACTTGATGGCCTGACACATAATTCTTCTTGGGAAACTTCTCTGCCCTGAACTTTGTATTTAACCGGATGTTTGCTAACTGAAGCCACAGTCACACACTCCTGTTTCTTGTGACAATTGTGCACGATTGTCATAATCCTGATGAGACGTGCTTTGATCGTGGTGCATGCGCTACTTAATCTGGATCAGCGTTGTATAGTCGTGGGTGAACGCTGAGAAACGGGGAGGGTCCCGACTGTTTTAAACTGTTCAAAACTGTCGTAGAGAATCACTGCTCTCTGTATAGCGAGTTGGAAGCCCAATGGAGTCCTAAAGCGAATGTTATTAGTGTGGCATGTACGGGGCTCAGTCAGGCCGATCGTGGCTCAATCTGCAAAGCTGTCTAAGGACAATTCACAAGTATGTATCCGTTTGTTCTCCGACTGTGTCCCAGTGGGATGGAAATTATGGGATCCTCATCATATCTTTGTATTGACCTAACTGAAGCGGGATGAACGCCCTGACGTGCTGTAGAAGCGTTACTGACAGTGTATGTACAGGGCTTACGGTCAATCCCAGGTGTACCCCTCAGCCTTCCCCCTTCATTTTACCCCTTTGTCTACCCTTTCCCCTAGCCCTGTGTTTTGAGGGCCAAGGTGAAAGGGTGAAAACATGGCCCTAGGAAACAGAACACCTCCTGATTCCTGTTACACCATCACCCAGAGCCGCTCGCTAGCTGTGTTGTAGGCAGATGAGACGATTCTTTATCCAGGATGCCTTTACCCTTTGCTTGGGCCCTTTTGATTTTCTTTGTCCGTCTGCGACAATACTATAAAAACCAATAATTATGCTTGAGCTTCCTTCAGTCTCCACTCTGCCTTCTTGTCTCATACCCCTTCCTTCTGAGGTCCAGGTTTGTCTTCGTTTCAAGGGCCCCTTCCCCCTTAACCTAAGAATTGGGATAACCCTTCTCTCGATGTGAAAGTGCTTAACTAAGGGCAACAATTGGGATTGACCCTTCAGTATAAAAAGCAGTATATACATTATTATAAATATAAAGATGAGAATATAAAAACAAAAAGCTCCACTGTGAGAAATATTGACCCATATACAAAGTAACTGCAAACTGTGATAAATATATAGCATGTTGTGGGAGAATATGTACTCTTGGCCATTAGGAGAAGCAAAAACTGTGATTTGATTTTATACAAAATTATACTAATGAAATAACGTCCAGTTTCCAGTATGTATTTAATATGAACTGATTTATATCACTTGATTTATGATTAGCCACAGAATAGCTGCTGTAAAATATTCCTGGATGTTTGTCTGTTCCTGAGGTACATTATGTATGTACACTTATTGTTAAGAGTCGTTTTTATTTTTATTTCAGTTTCATTGTATTTAATCTATTTTTTATGTTATTTTTTTACACTTCCTTTGTACTAGAGAAAACTACTGGTGTATGTGTCTCATCTTTGGCAAAAAAACTGATTCTGGTTCTGATTTGTCATGTAAACTATATTTCTTGAAAGCTACATCATTCAGATGTTAATTTTGATTCATCTTCTCTCTCTAAGTTTCTGTGTTTTGTCTGTGTTTGTGTGTTTAGGAGTGGAGTTCGGAGCACGGATGATCACTATAGATGGCAAACAAATCAAACTGCAGATCTGGGATACGGTAAAGAAATTATCTTTGTTTCCTTTGATTGTTCTTTTTGCAGGTTTTAGCATATTTTTTATTGGTCAGACTGATTTCCTTGAAACTTGATTATTTGTATTCAGATTAGGGCTGTTACAGTAAATCAATTTGGCAATAACCATTTTTATTTACTAAAAACAATTATCCTAGTGGGCCAAAAAAGGCGTATGCTAACACTGTGTGACTGTTTGCTTCTTACAGGACTTTATGGAGTGTGATCCCTCTACAGAGCATTATGATGCGTCTTAAAGCTTTAGGATAGCAATGTCCTGCCAATGATAACGGAGACTTATTTTCACAATAAAAATCCTCATATTTCACTCTGGGGAAATGCTTTTATATTGAAAGCATAAGAAAGACCAAAGCGGGAGATTGTGTTTTCAACCCAAGAGGTGATTGAATCACTGGATCAGTCACAGATACAACAGGCTGTAGCTGGGATCAGAGACTGATGGAAACATCTCAGTGTGATCATTTCACACAGGCACAACTTTGTGAAATCAGTGATTTGAATTTGGGAATTAGATGGAGCTGGAAATCTTATAAAGGCACTTTTAAAATGTACAATCCTTCGGCTTTGTTGTCATGTAATTGCTGCTCTGAGAAAAAGCAACATGAATAACTGAACATTTAGGTGGTATCACGCCACGCTGTCATTTGGTTTTCTTTTTTTAACATTATTTAGTTTTTATTGATGATTTCTAATACATGTTTCATACAGTTATGGTTGCCACAGTCTCCATTTCCCTCTGCAGCATTTTAAGAGTAATTCGTCAAAGCAGGGAGAAAAACTTTGGCTGTGGATTAACTGAAACTTTCATTTTCTTTTTTATAAAATTTATCAGCATTTATTTATATATTATGATAATTGTTATAATAAAAATGATAAATATGAGGTGAAAATCCAACATTGTGAAAGTTCTAGTGTGGAGTAATACTACACTCTACCACACTTCCTTTTTTTCCTCAGTGCAGCAGTGATATCACCACAAAGCCAAAAGAGATTGTGTATTTTAAAATGCAATTTCATTTCAAGACCTAGAACCCCTTCTTACACTCAAAATCAAGTCTATGATGTCACAAACAACTTGTTCCGGTGTAAAAAAGCATCACACTGTGATGTTTCCGTCAGTCTCTGATCCCAGAAAACACATTTTCCTACTTTGATTGTTCTCATGCTTTCAAAATAAAAGCAGTTCCCCAGAGTTAAATAGAAGGGTTTTTATTGTGATAAGAAGATCAGAAGTCTCTCTAAACATTGACAGAACTTTGCTATGCTGAAGTTTAGTAGCAAGTAGGGCTGTAAAGTCCAAGTCGACTGGTCGACTAATCGGTCGATGCGTGCTCAGTCGACCAAAATTCTGATTGGTCGACCAAATATGTCAATTTATTTTTTCCCCAGCAGTTCATGTCATCAGAAGAAACGTATCAAGTGAAATGGGGGTATTTTCTGAGCGCCCCCATCATGTCTCAGAACACCATTTTAATGTATTTATCGTTCATTTCAATATTTTTATTTAAGAACATTTCAATATTCTAGTCTAATAATCGTGTATTCGTTTTATAACTGCATGCGCTCTGCCCACGCAGCGGCGGGATCCCTCACCCTCACGCTGGATTTTATGCCTCATATAAACACCCAAATGCAAAAACTACATCACAGAAGGAATTGACTATTTTATTTCTGAGGGTATGAGGCCCATTGGTATCGTGGAAGGCCAAGAAAAACACTGGAACCTGGATATTCAGTGCCAGCACGCCAGACAATTACGCACGCCCTCACGGCAAAATACGAGGGAGTAAAAAGAGAAAGTTTCCGAGTTAATAGATAAAGATAACAGATGTGTACGTCTCTTTGAATGAAGTCCGACATGACAGTGACTGCCCATTTCATTGATGAAGACTGGAAAGAGTCTTGTGTTGAGAGAAAAAAAGGAGGTGCGCACACAGGAAGAACCATCGCTGCGCGATTGTAAGTTGGCGATGCCTTCAAAGTTCCAGCAGGAAAAGTGTCTGTTGTAGTGAACAACGTGGTTAATATGAAACTCTGTGTGGGAACACTAAAAGAGTCCCATGAATATCCAGGTTCCAGTGTTTTTCTGGATATTCAGTGCCAGCGCGCCTCACAATTACGTATGCACTCACGGCAAAATACGAGGGAGAAAAAAAGAAAAAGCTTCCAAGTTAATAGATAAAGATAACAGATGTGTGCGTCTCTTCGAATGAAGTCCTATATGACAGTGACTGCCCATATTATTGATAAAGACAGGAAAGCAAAGAGTCTTGGGTTGAGAGAAAGAAAGGAGGGAAAGAGGCGAGCACAGGGGAGAAACACGGAGCGGGGGGGGGGGGGTCGATTTTGGTTGACAAATTGCTGTGTTTTAGTCGACCAACAATTTCTTTGGTTGATTACATCCCTAGTAGCAAGTTTATGGACGTCATGTTTTAAGCAGCTCCTTTGGATATTTTGGACTCAAACAACACAGACATAAATTTAAAGTCACATCTAAACCGTTGACACAGCAGTTAAAATTGAGAAATAACAGCTGCAGCCCGGCTCAGGCTGATCTCTACTGACATGTCCCAGCACATAGTCTGTGTCAGAGCTTATAGACGCACAATGACTCTGCTGGGTGAACACACTACATAAAGTTGTCTAAGGCATCAGACTAATACCCTTTTCAGACTGGCCAGAAAACCCGTTTAAACCGGTTAACAGTCTCCTCCTGTCGGCTGTTTGAAAGCCCACTATGATACTTGTATTGTTTTGTTTTTTTGATGGTTACTGTTACTGTCCTAACCGGTTAAGTGCGACAGCCCTACTCCACACTACCGTTAAGTTAAAGTTTTTCAATATTATTTAGTTATTATTAATATCTAGTACATTTTACACAGTTATGGTTGCTGCAACTCCTTCTGTAGCATTTTAGTACTTAGTCAAAGCAGAGACAAAAAGCTAGGCTGTGGATAACAGATAAAATCATTATCCTGATATTTTTGGTTCATGATAATCGTGATGTGAAGATCTAATATTGTGACAGCCCTAACTCAGATCTAGTAATGTGGTAAACTAGGTTGACCTCCAGTTTGTTGACCTATCTGGAGAGTCAGAGTGAGTTATCGTTTTAAGAGATGATGAAAAGTTGTTTTTTTTATTTTATTTTTGTGCTTGAAACATCCAGGAGTGTTGTGGTAACAACCTTCTGAGCTCTACTTTCTCAGTCTGTGCAGATGTAAGGACGTTTGATACATCAGTTAAAGCAAAGCTCTTTTTTTTTCAGTAGCTCTTTTTATGATTTTATTAGTCGGATGTTCCTTGAACACAAAAATATAGTTGGGAGACAAAGGAAATCTTAAAAGTAAAAGTCCTGCAACTGAGAAGTTTTTCCATAAAATCTTAAACATGTAGCTTTAGCTTAACCTGCCTATTGAACATATAATAACCACCTTTTTATTGAAACAGGTGTTGATTAGCATTTCATTAGCACCACTTATTGATAAGGAGTGAATAGATTGCAGTCCAATGCGAACTAAAAGCACAGGATTTTTACCTTTTGCCCAGGCAGAGGCTCACAGCCTTGTTTGACTTTGGCTTGATTTTAACTGACCCTTATGCTCCCAAAAACATCAAGAAAATATTTTATGAAAGAGCAAGTGTTTGTAATTAATGGGAAAATTCAAATCTAAAGGTTAGAAGTGTTTCAGTGTCACTGTTAGTGAAGTTAAACTGAGGAACAGATTGAGTGCTTAACTAAAGCTAATTTGGAGCATAATTCTGTTTAAAAAAGAGGCATAAAGATCATTTTCCAAAAGTACACTGATGAATAAATATCACAAGGTCAGAGTTCCCACACTTCTTTGAAAACCTGGGAAATGATTTATCCTCCCTCTGCCTTTCTCTTCCTTGTTTGTGAAGGCACTCATGTTGAAAAATGTGCACATAGCCTACACGTCTGTTCTCAGCCATAAAAAATTGAGCTGAAGGGTTCTCTGCCTCTGGCCAGCACGACCACGAGTGACGCTCCCAAACAATCCCATTAACATGATTCCCCAGAGCAGTCCCACTACCCAGTGTCTCCATATGACTTTGTTGCTAGATTTAACAACTTTTAAGACCCCAGTGAGGACTTATTTTTCCCAGAGATAGTCCAAAACAAGTGACTTTGAGTTCCAGAGTTGCAGTACTGTATATCGAATGAGAGGTTTTGGCAAGAGGTGCTTGCCAATGATGTAGATAAAAGTTTTGCAGGATGTGGTAAATACATTTGTGTGGACTGATAGCTATGCTTGTATTTTTTCTGTATGAGTGATACATTGCTTATTTTCTGTACATTTTTCAAAATTGTTGTTAAATTTAAGACAATGTTATGATGTCAGTTAGGAATTATAGTAAAATTTAAGCATGTAGGGCTTCATTCATTTAAGCTGAGACGCTTAAGAAATTGCAGATTCAAGTTTCTGTCTTGTTTTGCTTTCATTTTTTGATTATTTTATTTTTTGTTTTTGACTGAATTTAAGTTGTCATAGGCATGATGGAAATAAAGAAAATCAATCCAAAACCCTTGGGCAGTTTGTTTGCAGTGAAGACACAGGTGACCCTCTGACACAAACAGGGTGATTAGGTAAACCATCGCAGTGCTGTAGTTAGAGAAACAGTAGTTGTACAAATAATTGCATCACGGCTAAAAGGGAACCAACATGATTGAGTCCAGAGCACAGTCCTTGTGGGTGACTGAAGCCCAATATGTTTTATTTAATGGGCTTTTGTTAATGAAATAGTAACTCGGCTATCTTCAGGTAGTATAACCTTGAATTTTATCACCACATAGGAAAACTCGGATAATTTCTAATTTGTTTTGCTGCATTAATATAGAGGAAGCAATTTCTATGAAAGCGTTAATTTTGTTGACCAATTATTTTTGTCAGTTTTCGCACACCAGACAGTAACTAATAAAAACAAGTGCACATGGACAGAAACTAAAAGTACATTAACTGACATTTATCAACAAATAACAACTAGACTAAGACATTTGACAATCTTAATTCAATCAGACCTAATTTGGTCATGAAGAAAGTAGAGACAAGTTAGGAATCTATCCAATCACAGCTACTTTGGTTGTGTGGAAAGGTTGGATGAGTTAAGAGGGACATCCAATCACAGCTGCTTTAGCTTGGTGGTGGTGGAATAAGTTTTGAAGTGATCCAATCAGAGCTGCTCTCTTTATGAATTGATATATTCACGTAGAGCAGGTTCACTGTTTGTTGTCAGTTCTGGTATTGTAACTGAGGCTACGTTTACATGGACACTCTCTGACTTAAGGCGCAAAGACTTGTCCTTTGCATATTTAAAGATGATCTGTGTTCAGACAGAGACGCTGGAGAGGAATGAAGCCGCTGTAGTATGCATGCGGGTTCAGTAGATGGTGTTGTAGGTCTGCAGAGAGGCAGCTACAACAAACGAACAAAGAAGAAAAACTTTTCACAAACAACAATGTTGAGTGGGTGCACAAAGACGCAGGAGTTTCTTTTCTGGACAACAAATCTGTTTAGATAGTCTGGATAGTTTTGTCTGGATAACAAACCGAGCACTGTAAGAGGCTCACACGCTACTTGGCAGACGGCCGAAGCTGTTGTTGTTCCTGGTATGTGTGCACAGCCTTCATGTAAAAGAGTGCTGTGCATGCGGTGACGTCAATGTTTCACCCTGAAACGCTCTGATACGGGTTTACACGGCGCTGCATGGAGAGCGTATTCAAAACTCTCCACTCTAGACCCTGGTTTCAAAAGTTTGCGAGTTAAACAATCCAGGTACCGTTTCCATGTTAACAGGAGGCCGAAAAGCAATGAAACTATATCAGATTTGATCGTTTTAGGCCTCTTGTGAACGGCTCCTGAAATGCTCTTCTGGGTAGCCTAATTAAAAATGACTGCTTGTCACACAGAAGTTGAATTTATTTCTGTTTATTTATAAATTCAGACTCTACCAGCATTCAGTAAAGAGTCATGAGATGTTTGATTTTATCCAAGTGTAAAACATGACTTCAAAAATTCAAGGGAAACATAAAAATGCCTTACACTTTACACTTCATGTGTTGGTCAAATAAATTTACAGATTTTGTCGACCAAATGTTATGAAATTTCCTCAACTGAAACTAGACTAAAATTAAAACAATCCAGATGACTAAAACTAAAATGCATTAGGTTGAAGAATAACACTAAAACTAATTTATAAAGTTCTGTCAAAAATAACCCTGGTTAGGTCAATGACACCCGTGCTCTCACACACACAGCTCCTCTGCACTTATTATTCCTGACCTGCAGTTTTCAAACTCACCAGCAGGTGGAGCACGCGCGTCACTTAGAAACACTACCAGCACGGAGACACAGCCATCAAGGAAAGACCAAACAGTGACGTGGAGCCTGTTTTTTTTGACTCAGACTGCTGCAGGCTTCACACCTTCCAGGTTGAGGACGAGTTTGTGGTCTCTGGCCGCTCAGGAGTATTAAAACCAGCCCTGAAATGGAAAATTGGTGATTTTATTGATGCTTATTTGATTATAACGTCAGATACACTCGGGTCATTGTGCAGCCCTGTGAAAAACTCTGTTCTCATACATGGAGGCCAGATGGCAGACTGGAACAGTGTTCCCCCTCTTTCACCCTAATTTATCATTTATTCACGAACAGCATTACCGTCAGGCAGGCTGCTCCCTGAATGACTGTTCTGGAGGCTGATATTACTGGCAGACCATCTTACAGACTGGTTTGTTGGCTGGTTTTGGGGACCGTCCGTTTCTTTGACCATCAGACTTGGTTCCAGGGTGACAAAGTGGCAGCCTGCTTCTCTGACTGGCTGAATGATTCACCGACTGACTGTCTGGTTTCTCGATGAGGTCAGAGCAGTGCAGGGCTGCAGCTGCTCGGCCTGCGTAAAACATAGACAACGTTGTTAGTGTCCATCAGATGCAGTCAAACACCAAACAGGAAGAGGAATAAGAGCTCGAGATTGTGAGGGCAGCGGGGATGGGCTGAGGATTTTTCATGGAAGAAGAAAACATGACAGGTAGTGCAGTCAAGGTGACCTTTATACCTGTACACTCGTTCCTGTCCGTCATGACTGCTGCAAAAAAAGAAAGTTAAATTTCTGCAATAGTGTTCTCCTTGTTGATCAAGAAGTTCAAAGCTCAACTCATTTAGTAAAGGAATCATGAAAAAGTCAATAAAAAATGAATGCATGGCTTTATTTTGCACCATATTTCTGTAAAGATTATTTAAACTCTTAATTGTTTTCTTCTTATTACTCTGTCATGAGCTGAGGTTTGTTCTCCCCTTTTAATGCTTTTTTAATCAGTAAGTTTATTTCTTATATTTTTTCAAAATGAAAATCCTTATCTCTGACATATTTATAATGGATATCTTCATTATTTGGCATCACAAGACAAAGATTAAATTTCTTTTTAAAGTGCAAACTATAATCCGTTCATGTAGCAGCTTATGTGACCTCTTCTGTTCGTTATGAATCATGAAGTGGGAAGTTTGACGCACAGGCAGGGAGAAAGAAAGGGATTGTGACAGATAGATGGAGGGAGAAAGAGTACTCCATTGTATCCCGTTACAGACTCTGCTCTGTCCTGCCCTTATCCAAGCTGAGTGAAAAATCAGGAGCCAGACTGAGCTGTAGGATCAGGACTGTAAAATCCAATAGGACTAGACTGCTCCATCAGGGCTTGTAATTTGGTCCATGTTTTTTTTATTGTGTTTTTTAACAATCAAACATATCAACATCACTAATGAGTGCTTTTCCCATACCCTATAGACGTGGTGAAGAAAGAAGTTAAACTACAAACCCAAAACCAGTGAAGTTGGCACATTGTGTAAATCGTAAATAAAAACAGCATAAAATGATTTGCAAATCCCTTTCAGCCTGTATTAAATTGAATAAACTGCAAAGACAAGATACTTAATGTTCAAACTGGTAAACTTTGTTATTTTTTGCAAATATTAGCTCATTTGGAATTTGATGCCTGCAACATGTTTCAAAAAAGCTGGCACAAGTGGCAAAAAAGACTGAGAAAGTTGAGGAATGCTCATCAAACACTTATTTGGAACATCCCAGAGGTGAACAGGCTAATTGGGAACATGTGGGCGCTATGATTGGGTATAAAAGCAGCTTCCCTGA